>PVKU01011784.1:0-40679 GCA_004027475.1 Anoura caudifer | reverse complement strand
CTTCATTTTAATCTTGAGTAATGTAATTCTGATGTGCCTTGGTATGTTCTTACTTGGGTCCACCTTCTTTGGGACTGTCTGAGTTTGTTGGACTTCTTGGAAGTCTATTTCCTTTGCCAGATTGGAGAAGTTCTCCTTTACTATTTGTTGAAATAAGTTTTCCACTTGTTGCTCTTCCTCTTCACCTTCTGGTACCCCTATAATTTGGATGTTGGGACGTTTAAAGATGTCCTGGAGGTTCCTAAGCCTCTCCTCATTTTTTTGAATTCTTGTTTCTTCATTCTTTGCTGCTTGGTTGTTTCTTTCTTCCTTCTGGTCCATTCCATTGATCTGAGTTCCAGTTTTCCTCCCATCACTATTGGTTTCCTGTGTGTTTTCCTTCATTTCACTTAGTGTAGCCTTCATTTGTTCATCTAATTTGAGACCAAAATCAACCAATTCTGTGAGCATCCTAATCACCAGTGCTTTGAACTGTGTGTCTGATAGATTGGCTATCTCTTGGTCAGTTAGATGAATTGGCTCTGAGGCTTCCATCTGTTCTCCAGTTTGAGCCATTTTTGTATTTTTTTCGGTCTGGTCGTGGCTGTTACATAGTGAGGGGCAGAGCCTTAGGTGTTCCCCAGGGCAGTGCAGCCCTGTTGCAGGGTTGTAACATTGTATGTGGGGGTGGGGTCTGAGAGGAAACAATGGCACTTGCTCTGCTCTCTCTCATGTTTCAGTCCCTTCCGCTGCTTTCCACAAGCAAATTGGGCCCTTCTGGTGCTGACTTCCATGTGGGTGAGCTTGTGTGCATTCTAGGACCCTGTGGGTCTCTCCAATGAACTCTCCTATGAGGCTGGGAGTCTCTCCCGGCACCTCAACCCCCACAAGTGTTTTCAATCAGTGTTTTTAGGTTTTATTTCCCGGCGCTGGGTCCTGGATTGTGAGTTCTGTCTTGTTTCCCGTTTTCGCCTGGATTATCTGCACGTGAATGTGGGACCACCTGGTCAGCCAGCCACCTTGTGTGGTCTCAATGGGTCTGCCCATTGCCACCCCTCGCCCGAAGCCTGCACACCTGGGGCTCCTGTGCGCGGGTCCACCAACCTCTGCTTTGTCCTGCCACGACTCCACCCCTCTTACCAGTCTGGATGAATGGTTGTTGGACTTCCATACAGTTCAATTTTCTGTCAGTTCTGGTGTTTTCTTGTTTCTAAATCTTTGTTGTCCTTAATTTTGGTTGTGTGAGGAGGCACAGTGTGTCTACCTACGCCTCCGTCTTGTCCTGAACTGTACACTTTTAAAAAGATTTTATTTTTTTATTTATTTTAGAGAGAGGGGCAGGGAGGGAGAAAGAGGGAGAGCAACATTGATGTGTAAGAGATACATCAATGAGCTACCTCCTGCACAACCTGGCCCACAGCCCAGGCTCATGCCCTGACCAGAAATCAAATTTGTGACCTTTGGGTTTGCAGGCGAGCACTCAGTCCACTGAGCCACACCAGACAGGGCTCTGGTCACTCTTCATGTGGCAAGTACTGTTATTGACTGTAAGTACACTAACTCATTTAATCCTTATAACTACGCTTTAAGGTAGATATGATTATGTCTTCCACCTTGCAGATGAGGAAACTGAGGCACAGAGCAGTTAGATTACTTGGTCAAGGTGACATGGCTAATAAATAAGAAATTTAGGCTTGAATATGAATAGTTTGACATCAGAACCTGCACTCAAACACAGCATACAGTGCACTTTTTGTAGGTGCTTTCTATGTTTCAGCTGTTCAAAGAAAAACAGAACGAAGTTGAATATAAACCATAGATTCTCACCCTGGTTCTGTGAATACCAGACAAATACATGTAGTAAACCACATAATCTCTGATTAGCTGTAAAATGAGAAGGTTTCATTACACTATCTTTAACTTCTCTTCCAGCTCTAAAATTCCTGTGATCCTTTTATCTGTGTTTCCGGCACACAAGGAACAGGAGATAATGCAACTAGAGTTGCATGACAATGTTTTGTTTAAAAGGAGAGTTTCTCTCCTCTCTCACCAAACATGTTTCAGCAAAGATGCATAGGGAATGTAAGCAGAACCATAAGGGAAAAAATATATAAGGCTGGAAAAGAATACTGTCAATCTAGAAAATGCAAATTAAGAACATGAAAACAGAAAGAAGTTTCCTCCACTGAGGCAGTTAAAGCGGTAGTATGATGCCTTACATTTATGTAGCACTTTATATTTTACACACAGCTTACCCAATCATTATACATTTTAATTGTCACTTTTCATTAGTCCATTCTGAATTATTTATTGAGAGCCATCTATAACTCAAGACCAGTCATCAGCAAAATCCACTATATCTTTACCCTCTCCTCTCAATAATCCCTTAACTTTCTTGTTCTCAAGGAAATATGGCTGTCCCCTGGGACCCCGCTTCCTTTGCCCTCCTCCTCCCACCGAGCCTTGTCATGAAGTAGGTGTGCTGCTGGCCCTCCTTGTTCCTTCTGGACCATCCTCCCTCTCTCCTCCCTAAAAACCTTCAGCTTGTCTTCAGGATGTACCACATAGTATCTGTACTGTCATCAACATACCCCTATGGCCACTCCCCCTTATTGTTTTGAATATTTTAGCCCTTGGTTCATTCATTCCAATGCTCTGCCTATCATAATTACTTTTATTTATTTATTTATTTATTTATTTATTTATTTATTTATTTATTTTTAGAGAGAGGGGAAGGCAAGGAGAAAGAGAGAGAGGGAGAGATATAGCAATGTGCAGGCCAAAGTCCAACCCACTGAGCCACACCAGTCGGGGGGCTGCCTATCACAATTCTTGGTCCTTTTAGTATTCCTGTAGATAATCCTATACTACTCCATTTCCTACTGGGTTTGATGTAGTACAAAGTAGATATAAAATAATGTGGGCTTTTTCTTTTCTTTTTTTTTATTGCTGTTCAAGTACACTTGTCTCCATTTCCCCCCTCACCACTCCCACCCACCCCATGGGCTTTTTCTTCTAGTTTTCCTCCCATATCTTCTTTGGGGTAACTTTTTTCTAATCTGTTTTACTAAATATTTTAATATTACAAAATAATTTAAACAGAAAGTTATTCAGAATGTTATATATCTAACACAGTACCCACCTCTAAGCTTTGTCAAATCTTAGCATTTTACCACATTTGCTCCATATGACTCCTCAATCCCAGTGCCTTCCAGAGTAACCATTATCCTGACTTCGGTGGGGGTTATTTTGTTCTGTTTTGTTTTTAAATATATATATATATATTTATTTATTTATTTTTAGAGAGAGGAAAAGAAAGGGAGAGAGGGAGGAACATCAATGTGTGAGAGAAACATTGATCAGCTGCTGCCTCCTGCACGCGCCTCAACCAGGAATGGAACCCTTAAGGTATGTTCCCTGACCAGGAACTGAACCAGCAACCCCTTGCTTTGCAGGACAACACCAAACCAACTAAGCCACACCAGTCAGGGTCTGACTTTGGTGTTTTTGATTGCCATGCATGTGTACATACTATTTTGTATGTTTGTGTCCATAAATAATATGCAGGGTTGCTTAACATGGTTTAAAGGGCTCATACATACATATCATACTACAACTTCCTTGTTCCTTAGCAACGTTTTTGATATTTATCCATTGTGATATGGGTAGCTCTAATCTAGTTATTTTAACCTGCTCTAAGGTATTCCATTGAGTTACATATATTCCATTTAGTGAATATTAAATATTTTACCCATTTACCTGTCAATGGACATTTAGATCACTTCAATTTTTTTCATTATAAAAGTAGTTGCCTCAATGAATATTATTGTATGTATCTGTGGGGGCATATGTCTGAAGATTTTAGGTAAGAGATCTCCAAAGTGGAACTTTTGTAATCCAGGGAGTGTATCCTGGGGGCAGGAAAAAAGATATTAAAACTTCCATTTATATAATTCTCAATTTCATCTTTGTTTGGAATGAAGTAGATATGGGGAAGCAGCTAGAAGTCCATTTATTACTCTCATTCATGCTCATTAAGTTCTTTGTGCTCCATTGTTTTTTAACTAGCAGATCTTGCTTCGGAGGAGAAACAAACTTAAAGCCAATCACCACCACAAGGTGGAGCTGAGACATCATCTGTAAAATCAACAAATCTTGTTTCTGATTGTCTGAGGCCTATGCTGGTAGCTAGAAAAATAAAAGTCAGGAGACCAGAGACAGCAACTAATAACTAGTATTCAAAATCAGGGTGAATATTTTTTTAAAGATTTTATTTATTTCTTTTCAGAGAGAGGGGAAAGGAGGGAGAGAAACATCAGTTGGCTGCCTCTCACAGACCCCCAACCAGGGACATAGCCAACAACCCAAGCATGTGCCCTGGCTGGGAATCGTACCAGCAACCATTAGGTTCACAGGCCAGCGCACAGTCCACTGAGCCACACCAGCCAGGGCCAGAGTGAACGTTTTAATTATTCAGACTAAAGGGAATTTAGGGACCTACATGACAACTAGATGAGACCTTTTTTTTTTTCAAAAAAATATGGAATGCTTTATGAATTTGCATGTCATCCTTGCACAGGGGCCATGCTAATCTTCTCTATATTGGTCAAATTCTAGTATATGTGCTGCTAAAGCACACACAAGAAAGCACATAATTTTTTTTTTCTTTAAAGACTTTATTTTTAGAGAGAGGGGCAGGGATAGAGAGAAACATCAATGTGTGGTTGCCTCTTGTGCACCCCCTACTGGGGACTTGGTCTGCAACCCACATGTGCCCTGACTGGGTATTGAACTGTTGACCCTTTGGTTCACAGGTCAGCACTCAAGCCACTGAACCACACCAGCCAAGGCAGCACATGATGTTTTGTTTTGTTGTTGTTTTTTAATTGAATAATTTGAAAGAGAGACATATCGATTTCTTGTATGTGCCCTGACTGGGGATCGAACCCACAACCCTGGCAAATCAGGATAATGATCTAACCAACTGAAGGTCAGCTACCTGGCCAGGGTAAGGCCAATTTATAATTATACCAATTATGTAAGACATGATTTCAATTATTTAAGAATGAAACAACCTAAAGGTGCTTGAAGTAGTCTGTACACTGGTACAGGACCCATTCTTGTATTAAATGTGTACATAAATTAGTTATAGGATTAGTTCATCTATAAATTTAATAACATTTATGTTAGGATATTCATGTTATTATTATTATTATTCCACTATCTCGTAGTTCAAATTATCATGTGCTTTTCTGAAGTCTGTATCTCATTATTTTTTAAGTAGAGAAATCTCCTTTTCTCTAATATTTTTTCAAGGGTAAATATTTTATATGCATTTTTATTTTTAATCTGTATAGCTCTTCTTCACATATTTTTTCTGTACAGTTAGTTTTGTTTTAGATATCTTAGTTAGTTTTAGATATCTTTTGTTTTGGCCTCCCCAGTATCCATCCCTTTTGTGAGGTAATAGCTTCCGGACTTTTCTTTGGAGAAACCCCTCTGCTCCATTCAGTGTATTTGGTTCAGGTGACTAATGAGAATTTATATTCTCCTGGTTCGGTAATAGACATATGGACCAATCTAGACCATGATGGGCATTGCCAGAACTTTTACTCAAGCTATCAGGAAGTTCTCATCTTTAGAAATTAAAAGTTGTATTAAGCCTGTGAGCCTAGGTGTGCCAGGGCCATTTCTCCTTCCACATGTGAGTAGGGAAAAGAGGAACCAACACGGATGACATTGCTTAAGCTCCTGGCTCCATATATGTTCAATGTTATCCTTAGACTTTCAGTTACATGAACCAATACATTTCTCTTTTTATTGAAGCTGTTTTCATTGATTGCTCATTACTTGCAGCTGAAATAGTTCTGACTAAAAACAGATAGCTTTTTTTCTTTAAAATGTGTGTGTGTTTGAATGGAAGCAATGAATACAATATTCTAAAATCTCCCATCATAATTTCTTATCTATTCTTGTCAAAAATCCCCTTATATTCATTTATACATTAACCATTTATTGAATGTGTATTATATGTCAGGTACTGTGCTAGTTTCAAGAAATTCATTGGTGAATAAAACAAACACAGCTTATGCTTACATAGCACTTACAGAGAAGTAGAGAGATAATATTAAATAATTAACTAAACAAATTGATGGGCTGGTATAATGAGAGTGTAACACAGAGACCTGATTAAGATGAGGAATGGTTGTCAGATAAGGCCTCTCTAAAGAAGTAATATTTCAGCTAAGACTGAGGCTTGGTTAGGAGTTATCCAGCTTAGAGGGGAAGGAAAATTTTATAAACTGAGAGAATAGCATTTGTAAAGGTCCTAATATAAGAGAAATCTCAGTGTGTTCATGTTTGAGGAATTAAGAGACCACTATAGATGGTCTTTAGTGGTCAAGGGTGAAAGGGGTACAAGATGAGGTTGGTGAGATAGGCAAAGATCACATCTCATGGGGCCTAGTATTATAGACTGTGGTAAGGAAATTTTATTTTTTTTTAAATCCTAAATGCAGTGGGCTGCATTGCAAAGTATGTAGGAAGAAATGATTGCATTCGGTTAGTGAAAAGATTATATTAATTTAAGATCAGATCTTTTAAAAAGATTACTGGTTGCTTAGTGGAAAATGGATTGGATAAAAGGAAAGGAAGGAAATACCGTATTTTGCCATGTATAATGCGCACTTTTCTGCCTGAAATTTTTAGGGAAAAATATGAATGTGCATTATACATGGGTAGTACTAATTCCGCATCTATACAAGTGTTTTTAATTCTTTTATTTATGCCTGTGCATTAAAAGTGTAACTCTAGAAAGCAATAAAAATATCCGTATGTAAAATAACACCCTGGAATATGATAAATCAGTTTTATTGAATTTATAATGAACTTACAACAAAAGCAGTTTTGGCCAACGATTCAACAAAATGAAGAGCAACATATTGTTATCCACAGAGTAAGAGAGATGATGCTGATTGTTATCCTCTTGATAAGACAGGTGATGCTGATTGTTATCCACTTGATAACAGGTGATGTTGGCTTTATTACCATAAGGTAAACAGTGTGACATTTCTCTTTGTACACTTTAGGCAGGAGAAATTATTGGAAAATCCCTTGGAAAATGTTGAAATGGTTTTCATACACTGTAAGCTTTAAACTCAAAGTTATTAAATACGCTAAAAAGCATGGCAACAGAGCTGCAGAGAGAAACTCTGGACCTCCTCCCACAGTGAGTATCAGCAGGTTGTGGAGGCAACAAGGAGAAAAGCTTCTTCAGATGCCAAGACAGAAGAAGGTAATGAGAGGGAGACCTCCAAAGTAGCCGGAGGTGGAGCAGCAGGTGAAGACCTGGATTCTGGAGCAGCGTCACACCGGGAGCTCTGCTTCAACCATGATGACACAAGAAGAAGGTAACAGGACTTCATGAGAAAAAAACATTGATGGTTTCTGGGACACCTAAACTTTATGAACAGAGAAGGTTTGAGCATGAGAACACGAACGAAACTTGCCCCAAAACTTCCAGCAGCCTATAAGAATCAAGTTTTGGAATTTCATTCTTATGTTATCAATCTTTAAAAGACTTACAACTTTGAGCTGTCCTAAATTGCCAATAGGGATAGGATCCCACTCACATTTGATGTGCCACCCAACAGAACTGTGGACGTCAAAGGAGCAAAGACCGTGGCTGTTAGAACCAGTGGTCATGAGAAAACACATTTCATTGTTGTTCTAGCCTGTGGTGCAGTTGAGACAATGCTACCACCCATGATCAGCTTTACAAGAAAAACATTTCTGAAAGAAAAGATTCCAAGTGGAATTATTGTCCACGTGCATGAAAAAGGACGGATGAATGAAGAAGGCATAAAAAATCTGGTTTAACAAAGTCTAGTCATGAAGACTTGAAGGATTACTTAATAAACCAGCTTTGCTTGTTTTTTGATCACTTCAAAGCCCATGTTACACAAAGTGCAAAAGCAAAGTGCAGCGGACTTGAAAACCCAACTTGCTGTGATACCAGGTGGGCTAACCAGCCAACTGCAAACTCTTAATGTGTCAGTAACAAGCCCTTGAAGGCCCTAATGGAGAAAGAGTGGACATTGTGGATGCTGTCAGCTGGTAATGATTTAACACCTACAGGCAGGATCAAGAAAGCATCCACCACCCAGATTTGTGGTTGGATGGATCCTAAGATCCTGGAACAGTGTCAAGAAGGAAGTGGTTGTGAAATCATTGAAAAAATGTGGCATCAGCAATGCTATGGATGGAACTAAAGGTGATGAAATTTACCAGGATGAGGAATGACTCTTCAGAAGACACCAGTAATGTAGAAATTGAAGAAGATGATACTTCTGATATTGACAGTGATGAAGAATTCTTAGCTTTCTATGATGCATAAATATCATAAATTTATTACCAGTACATAAAATTTCTTGCACCTTGTATCCATTTTTGTGTTTTGTAATTACTTGTTATATAAAATTTCTTGTACCATAACATGTTCAAAAACAAATGCTAAAAATTATAAAGGAATTTTATAGTACAAAAAACAAGTACCTAAATATAAATAAATAAATAAATAAATAATTGAATTAAAAATTAAAACAAAAGATTTTTTTATGGAACATTTGGGCCAAAAATGTGGGTGCACATAATACACAGCAAAACATGGCAAACCAATCAGATGTTGAGGTAAAATAATGGTAGCTTGGACGGGGGTGTAGGCTCTGTGGTAAAAAGAAATAGTCTTTTTCCCCCTGCAACCACATCAAAATTATAACTAAATTACTGGTGGTTATCATTGAGAATGGCCTGGAATCTGGCTGAACAGAAGTCCTACAACTAAGGATATAAAGAAGAAGCCACATGAAGACTGGGAGGAGGGGCAGAGACAAAGAAGGGGCTGGTCTCACAGCCACCTGTGGTGGATAAAATTTGGGAGGGATATCTTGACTGCAGAGATTCCCTTACGTTGGAAAGGGTCCCTGCCCCACATCAGGACCCTTAGCCCAGGTTCCAGTGCCAGGAAGAGAAGTCCCCATAAATTCTGGCTGTGCAGACCAGCAGGGCTGAGTGACCCAGAGGGCTGCTGGACTCACAGGCGTTTCTCTTAAGGTGCCTGCAAATGAACTTAGACTCAGTCTGAATGGCAGCACTAGGGCAGCAGCTCAAAAGGTGCATCAGGGACATACCAAGAGGAACGGAATTATCTGGCTTCAAGGCGAGGGCTGAAGAACCAGCTTGCTCTCAGACAGAAGTGCTGACAGAGACCATTGCTTGTTGTTGTTGTTGTTGTTGTTGTTGTTGTTTTGGCTGAGGCCACCCCCAACAGAGCTGGCAGGCAGGTGCCATATCTGAGTCTCCATAAACCTGGTAAACAGTGTTTGCCAGGTGCTGGTGATTCCCTGAGACTCCACCCCATCCAACTTGCTGGTCAACCCACACCATATCCAGTGTTCCCTGTAGAAATAGCCTGTCTTCGATCATGTTATGTACTTTCCTAAAATCTCTCAAAGGTTCACAAACCCCACACAAGAAACATCTGGCTTTGGCATGACCCATACCTCTCGCAGGCCCAGCACCAGTGGCAGCCAGCTTCAGTTTGCAGCTTGACCGATCCTGGGTACCTCCGGGCCCAGCATAAGTAGCAACTATCTGCAAATCACTCATTCTTGGCACAGGGCAGGGCCCAGGCAGCAGCTGATCTTGGCTTGCACATCCCTGGAGGCCCCACAGCCAATGCACCCAGTAGCCAGGTTCAGACTAATGCAGACACCGGCCCGCAGTGTCTGTGGCATTATGGATGAAATGAGACATTCACACAGACTACCGAGTCCTGTGGAGGAAAAGAGCAAGCATGGCTTTTCTCTCAAGGGGAGCAAAAGCCTTGGCCCTTGCCGTGACCAACCTTTATTGGGTTTCACAGCACATTACATTATGGTCCTCGTTTACTATGCACAGGTTCACTTTAGGTGGTTACCTTTTACAGACAACAAAGGAGATGATGCCACTAATCACATCACAGAAGAAGGATATTTGCAAATGAAAAGGGGAAAGTGGTTGGACCAGTTACACTGGTCCTTGCAAGGCTTAGCATGGATTTTAGGAAGTTACAGTAAACACTTGCAGTCTCAATTCAGGGTGAGGGAGTTTTAGCAAAAGCAAGTCTCACAGCAGTCCAGGCACAGTGCAGGCCTGATTCCCCACAGGAGAACCTATCCATGGGCGTGGGTCCTGTGCATCTCCAAGTGGGAGCTGGGCCCACGCCACACAGAACGGTCTCCTACACAGACCACATTGGAGCACCATCAACCACCTCCACCAGAGACACACTCAGGGGGCACCAGACCCCTGCTGAAGTGAGTCTACTCTGTGTTGTTAGCCCCTGCACCACATCTCCTCCACTGTGGTCACAGTTAGTCCTCACAAACAATCAGCCCTGTGAGATGCAGTCTGTCTTTCTCATTGATGAGCCAACAATAATCAAGGCTCAACTACAGTAGGAGGGTGTATATAGCCCGCATGGTGGGCACACCTGGAACACCAGTTTTGGTGATGGAGGAGGCTGTGCCACAGGGCCCTACAGGACACCTACTACATAAGGTCACTCTGCCAAGACTGGGAGACATAGCAGCTCTGCCTCGTACATACAAACACAGGGAGATAGCCACAATGAGGAGTCAAAGAAAAATATCCCAAATGAAAGAACAGAACAAAGCTCCAGAAAAAGAACTAATCAAAATGAAGACAAGCAAGCAATTTGCCAGATGCAGAATTCAAAACACTGGTTATAAGGATGTCCAATGATCTCAGTGAGAACTTTAACAAAGAGATAGGAAACATAAAAATGGAGTTAGAAAACATAAAAAAGAACCAGTCAGAAATAAAGAATACAATAACTGAAATGAAAAATACATGGTCAGGAATTAACAGTAGAATAAATGAAGCAGAGGATCAAATCAGCAATTAGGAAGATAAGGAAGAAGAAAACACATGATCCAGCAAGTGAAAAGAAAAAGGAATCCAAAAACATTAGGGTAGTATAAGGATCTCCTGGGACAACTATAAGTGTACCAACATTTGCATAATGGGGGTGCCAGAAGGAGAAAAAAGACAGCAAGGAACTGAAAAACTATTTGAAAAAATAATGATGGAATATTATTCACAATAATTTGGTGAAGGAAATAGACACACTAATTCAGGAAGCACAAAAAGTCCCAAACCAGATGAGCCCAAAGAGGCCCACTCTAAGACACATCATAATTAAAATGCCAAAGGTTGGTGGAAATGGGAGGGAGCTGGGGAGGGCTGCGGTGGTGGGCTGGGATGGGAGTAGAAGACAGAAAACTGTACAAGAACAACAATTAAAATAAAATAAAAAATAAAATAAAATAAAATAAAATAAAATGCCAAAGGTTAAAGACAAGGAGAGAATCTTAAAAGCAGCAAGAGAAAAGCAGTTAGTTACCTACAAAGGGGTTCCCATAAGACTGTCATCTGATTTCTCAACAGAAACTTTGTAGGCCAGAAAAGATTGGCACGAAATATTCAGTCATGAAAAGCAAGGACCTACAAGGATCTATCAACAATTACTTTAAATGAAAATGGATAAATGCTCCAATCAAAAGACATACATATGGTTGCTGAATAGATTACGAAACAAGGCCCTTACATATCTCATATGCTGTGTAGAAGAGACTTACTTCAGATGAAAAGATACACACAGACTGAAAGGAAAGGGCTGGAAAAGATTATTTCATTAAAATGAAAGCAAACAAAAACAGAGCTATGGTAGCAATATTTATACCAAACAAAACAGACTTTAAAACAAAGGATGTGCCCTGGCCAATGTGTCTCAGTTGGTAAGAGCATCATACTATAAACCCAAAGTTCATGGGGTTCAATCCCCAGCCAGGTCACATGTCTAGGTTGCGGGACACATGCAAGAGGCAACCAACTGATATTTCTCTCCCTCTCTCTCTCCTTCCCTTCCCTTCTCTCTAAAATCAATAAGCATGTCCTCTGGTGAGGATTAAAAAAAAAAAGTCTATAACAAGAGACAGAGAAGTACCCAGCAATTTCACCTCTGTGTATTTATCTGAAGAAATCAAAAACACTAAATCAAAAAGACACATGCACCATATATCACTGCAACATTATTTACGATAGCCAAGATACGGAAGCAACCTAAGTGTCCATCAGTACATGAATAAAGGGGAAGTGGTACATATATACAATAAACTATGACTCAACTATAGAAAAGAATGAAATCTTGGATCTGTGACAACATGAACAGGAACAGAGGTTATTGTGCTAAGTGAAATAATCAGAGAGGAAAAAATGTCAGATGATTTCACTTATCTGTGGAATCTATAAAACAAAATAAATGAACAAGCAAAAACAGAAATAGACTCATAGATTCAGAGCACATTTTGATTGTTGCCAGATGGTAGGGGGCTAGAGACAGGTGAAAAAGGTAAAGAAACTTGGATAAAAATTGATGTTACAGAATAGCCATGGTGATGTAAGGTACAGCATAGGGAATATAGTCAATAGCATTGTAATGGTTATGTATGATGTCAAATGGGTACTAGATTTATCAGGGTGATCATTTTGGAAGTTATACAGACATCTAATTACTACATTCTACACCTGAAACCAAAATAATATTGTACATCAACTGTAATTGAAAAACTACAATTTATTTTTAAAAATATATGAACAAATTTGAGATATCTAGGAGGCACAATCAACAAACCTTAATAATGGATTAAATTAGGGGCATGAGAGAGAGGATACAGTACATAGTTTACTTCTCTCTCTTCTCTTTGAATTTTATTCATATTATGCTAATAAATAATGTTGTCAGCTTTTGCTTCAACAAATTTCCATAAATACAGTATTTCACTTACGAGGTTTGTAGGGTCAGTGGAGGCAATCTGGCTTCCTCACCCAGGTGTCTGGGTAACTAAGGGGAGCAGTGTTCCCATAGCCTTGAAGGGGCCTGACAACCAGTGTTCTCATAGCCTTGAGACTGGGTCTGATAAACGGTTCCCATACATGAAGTGGGCTCACATGCGCAGAATTATGTTATGTTATGCAATGTTCTGGCATTTTTCCAGCTTTGCCACCCTCTAGTACTTAAACAAGTAGGGGCTTCTCACTAGTTAGACACGTAGCTTGCAGCATGCGTGGCTAGCCCACCCGTGAATAAAGTTATGTCAAGCATCCCCACGGCTCTGCAAATTTTCTTCCGTCTCCCAGAAGCAACAGTGGATCTGCCCGGCCTTGATTGGCTGCAACACAAGGCGCTTTTCAGTTCTTTCTGTCCTTAACCAATCTAATATTTCTTCTAATGCTTCTTGATCTGGGTGTTAATGTTACTTGTTTTCTCTAAAAATTGAGCGATAATTTATAAAATTGTAACAGAAACTATAACATGTATTGTCATTGGAACTGACGGTGAAAGGCAAGGATAACTGAAATGGTCGGCACGCTAACGTGAAGGCAGTGGCCCCAGATGGCACTGGCGCACATTGTGTTCCTGACGGCCAGCGTCATTGATGCACGTCCTTGATGAAGCAGTGAAAATTATTTTTTAATGAAATCCCAAGCACTGAGTATATATCTTTTTAATATTTTCTGTGGCAAAATAGGAAGTAGCATAAAGCATACAGAAGTAGAATAGTGATCTTAAGGAAAAAAAACTTGTGAAATTGAGTTGTGAGCTGATCTAGCAACTTGATTCAAGGAATGGCATTTTTGCTTGAAACAACTGACAAAGGATATTCAGACCTAGAAATCTGGCAGATATTTTCATGAAAAAATCAAATGGACAAAGTGAACCTGTCAATTTTAGTAAAATAGTTGACAATATTTGTTACCAAGGATAAAATTCAAAACTTCCAAATTAAAATTAGGAATTTGGAAAACTCTTATCTACCATGGTGAGCATGACAACTTTCTAATACTTAAAGGATTTTCTAATGTATGTGATTTAAAAAATATTACGTTGTTTAACAAAATGTATTAACACTTGTAATATCTGTATAATTTAGTGAACAATTGTTTTCCAAACGGCAAATTGATAATGTTACAAAATGATGCATGGGTAAAAGAACCAAGTAAAGTGTAAGATTTTGATGTGAAGAATACAAAAAGTTTCCTGGTATACTTTCGTATGCCACATTGCAACTAATCTTTAAAAAACTACCATTTAGTTTAGTTTCAGTGTAGTGTCCATAATTAGAAGAAAAAGCTATTAACATATTCCCCTTTTCCAATTACATATCTATATAAGGCTAGACTTTTTTCATATGCTTCAACTATGTGAAAAAATAAAAAATATTGCATCACAAGATTCTTAGCTGTCTTCTATTACATCAAACATTAAAGAGATTTGCAAAAAAAAAAAAATGTAAACCTGACAATTTTCTCACTAAATATTTTTTGTTTTTAAAAAATAGGTATTTTGCCCTGACTGGTGTGGCGCAGCTGGTTGGGCATTGTACTGCAAAGCGAAAGGACACCAGTTCAATTCTCAGTTTGATTCCTGGTCAGAGCACATGCTTTGGTTCCCTCCCATCAAGGCGTGTATGACAAGCAATTGATTTATGTTTCTCTCTCATGTTGATGCTTCTCTTTCTCCCTCCCTTCTCTGCTCTCTAAAAATAAATAAATGAAATCTTTTGAAAAAATGGATAATTTAGCCCTGACTGATATGACTCCATGGGTTGAGTGCTGGCCTACAAACCAAAGGGTTGCCGGTTCAATTCCCAGTCTTGGAATGTGCCTGGGTTGTGGGCCAGGTCCCCTGTTGGGGGTGCATGAGAGGCAACCACACATTGATGCTTCTCTCCCTTTTTCTCCCTCCCTTGCCCTCTCTCTAAAAATAAATAAATAAATAAAATCTTTTTTTAAATGGATATTTTAACTTTTTTATTTATTTACTTCTCACCCGAAGACATGCCTATTGATTTTAGAGAGAAAGGAAAGGAGAGAGAGAAAAAGAGAGAGAAACACCGATCCACTCCCTCGCATATGTGTCCAGACCAGGGATGAACCCACAGCCTAGGCATGTGCCCTGACCTGGAATCTAACCTGCAACTTTTCAGCTTATGGGATGACACTCCCAGCAACTGAGGCACATTGGCCAGGGCTCATTGTCATTTTTAAACATGTTAAATAATTTTGAAATATCACAGGTTTTTTTAGGAGACTTTATTTTCTAGAACAATTTTAGATTTACAGAAAAAAAATTGAGCTAATAGTACAGAGTTCCCATATGCCCTGTACCTAGTTTTCTTTACTTACAAATGGTATGGCAGATTTGTTACAATTAATGGTACATTATTATTAACTAAACTGCATAGTTTATCAAATTTCCTTAGTTTTTACCTAATGTACTTCATTTATTTCAGAATGACCTGTTACACTTAGTTACCAATTTATCTTTGGTTCTTCCTTGCTATGATAGTCTCTCAGACTTTCCTTGATTTTGGTGAGTTGGATAGTTTTGAGGAGTACTGGCCAATTAGGATTTGTCTAACATTTTTCTCATGATTAGATTGAGGTTATAGGTTTTGGGTAGGAAGACCACAGAAGTAAACTGTCACTTCCATCCCATTATAACAAGGGTACACGCTATCAACTTGGCTTATCACTGCTGATGTTGACCTTTATCATCTGGCTAAGGAGGTGTTTATTTCTCCACTGTAAAGTTAAAGTTCCCCCGTCCCTTCCATACTGTACTCTTTGGAAGAAATTCATTATATGCAGATAACACCTAAGAAGTAGGGAATTACTTCCATTTCTGTGGGTACCTACATAAATTTTTTGGAACTCTTTGCATAGGAGATTTGTCTTTTCTCCCCCATTTATTTATTTACACAGTCATTTACTTATATAAGTATGGACTCATGAATATTTATGTCACATTTTGAATTATAATCTATTAAGTACTTTATTTATTTTGTTGTTTGTATTGTTTCAGCTGTAACACTAGGTGCTCTTTCATTTGCCATGGGTCCCAGCATCTTCCTTCCATTTACTTAACTATTTAATTCCAGTATACATGTATAGCAGTGTCAGTTGTTAACCCATCCCTTCATGGGAAACAACTATATCAACAAGAGTACAATGTTTATGTACATTCCCTTTAGCCTTTAGTTTTACAGATTCTGCTCATTTCCAAATGATTACTTTCCCCTCCCCACCAGCCTTCTTCAGTGAAGCTGTTTCAAACATTGTAATATGGTTAGATTATTTTGTCATAGCCTATATTCCAAACTGGGTTCCTTTGACATCTTAAGTGATTTATCTTATTTGCTTATATTAAGGTTCACTCTGTGTGCTATAAAGTTCTATAAGTATTGAAAAATGCAGTCAAATATCCACAATTACAGTATTATATAGAGTATTTTCATCACCCTAAAAATCCTCTGTGCTTCACCTTTCCAATCTTCTCTTCCCCCCACCAATACCCTGTCAAACACTGATTTTTTTTTTTTCAGGATGTCATATAATTAGAATCATACAGTATGTAGCTTTTTTCAGACTGGCTTCTGTCATTTAGTGACATGTATTTACGATTTGTCCCTCTGTTTTCATGGCTTGATTTCTTTTTATTGCTGAATAATATTCCATTGTATGGATGTACCATCGTTTGTTTATTCACTTACTTATTGAAGGATTTCTTGGGTCTTCCAGTTTTGGGACTTATGAATAAATAATTATACACATTTGTGTGCAGATTTTATGTGAGGGTATATTTTCAAACCATTTGGGTAAATATCATGAAGAACAATTATTGAATCATATGGTAAGACTATACTTGATTTTATAAGAAATTGCCAAACTGTCTTCCAAAGTGAGCTGTACCATTTTATACTCTCATCAACAATGCCCTGGGTGGGTAGTTCAGATGGTTAGAGTGTCATCCTGATGTGCCAAGGTGGTGGGTTCGATCCCCAGGGCACATACGGGAGATGACCAATGGCTGACTGGATGACTGGAGCAGTGGGTTGTTGTTTCTCACTCTCTAAAATCAATAAAATTAAAAATTTTTTTTAATGTGTTTCTGTGTTCTGTATTCCCACCAGCATTTGGTGTTGCCAGTGTTTTGAATTTTAATCATTCTAATATATGTGCTGTAATATCTCATTGTTATTTTAATTTGTGATTCCCTAAGGACAAATGATATTGAGAATCTTTTCATTTATTTTTATTTTTATTACTTTTACTTTTTAATATTCTATTTTATATTTCTATTTTATTTTTTTATATTTCTTTTTTTATATTTCTATTTTATATTGTCTTTATTATGTTGAGGATATTTTCATATGCTTATTTGTCATCTGTATATATTCTTTGGTAAGGTGTCTATTCAGTCTCTTGCTCTTTTTTTTAAATTGGGTCACTTGTTTTCTTATTGTTGAGTTTTAAGAGTTCTTTGTATATTTAAAACAAATCCTTTTTCAGATATGCAAAGATTTTTGCAAAGATTTTCGCAAAGATTTTCTCCCAGTCAGTGGCTTGTATTGTAATTCCCTTAATAGTATCTTCACAGAGCAGGAATTTTAATTTCAATAAAATCCAAATTAGCAAGTTTTTCTTTGGGCTCAAGGAGTTTATAATTCACTGGGAGAGAATAATCTAATTGTAAAAACAACTATTTTTTTATCTTTTATTTTTTAAAGACTTTATTTACTTGTTTTCAGAGAGAGAGGGAGAGAAACATTGATGTGCAAGGGAAACATCAGTTGGTTGCCTCTCACATGCCCCCAACTGGAGACCTGGCCCACAACCCAGGCATGTGCCCTGACAGGGAATTGAACTGGAGACCTTTTGGTTCTCAGGCTGGTGCTCAATCCACTAAGCCACGCCAGCCAGGTCAACAACTGTTTTTAAATAAAATAATACTTTGTTATAAACTAATGGTATGGAAAGAAATATACAATTACTTACAATATAGTTTCCAGCAATTTTATGATCTTAAAATTTTTCTGAAGACCACATTTGTCCATCACATTATAGGATCATGTGACAGACCAGATGAGGAAGAAGTGGTAAGTACTATGAGCACTTTTAAAACACTGTGATGAAAATAAGAGGAAAAATATGCAGGTTCAGGGGCCTGTCACTTATGCAAGGTTTTCAGGACTATGAACATTTTAAGTGGATTCAAATGAAGCAAAACTAGACCATATAAATATTATTTTTTACTGACTCATCATGCTGTCTTGATTACTATAGCTGTATACAAAGTTTTGAAATCAGCAAGTTTTGTTCTTTTTCAGTGTTGTGTTGGCTATTCTGGATCTTTTGCCTTTCCATATACACTTCAGAATCAGTGTGTTGACATTTACAAAATACCAATTTTGATTGGTATTGTTTTGAGTCTATAAAGATCAATTTGGGAAGAATTGAAATATTGAAAAAAATGAAATGCTCCATTCCATGAACACAAATCTTCCTCCATTTATTTATAACTTTGATTTCTTTCCTTAGAATTTTGTAGTTTCCTCAACTTTATTTTTTAATAATGTAATAGATTATCAAAAGTTCTTTGGGGGTCCTCAATAATTTTAATCCTGAAACCAAAGGCTTTGAGAACTGCTGTCTATCTCTTGGTCACTAGAAGAACTTAGTTTTCTAAGTATTATCTCAGATCCTTGCCATTTGTATGTTGTTAAGATTCATTTGATAAAGCATTCTGCTCTGATTTTTACCCTTGCAACACAGCTGGAACTGCAAACTTACCATTCACAAGTAATGAAGCTAAAACAGATATAGTCTTTAAAGTAATAAAAGTAAATGTACAAGTTTTTATAATAAAATGGAAAACTAAGACATAATGGCTTCACCTAGTGATTTCACCCAAAGAATACAGTATGAAAAAGGCAAAGAAGAAACAAACAAACCGACCACACAAAACTTTACACTGGAGAAACCTGACAAATAATACTTCAGTCAGGTGATCAAGTTCAACATTAATGGCATTTCTATGACCTTCCTCCTCCAAACCTGCAACCTTAGCCTGATCATGAGAAAAACATCAGACAAATTTCAACAAAGGAGCATCCTTCAATAAACCTGACCAGTACTCTCAAGGTCATCAAAATAAGGAAAATAACAGAAATTATCATAACCAAAAGGAGGCTAAGGAGAAATGATAACTGAATGTAATAACACATCTTGGTTGGCATCATGGAAGAGAAACAAGATAAAAAATGAGGAAATCTGAATAAACTATGAAGTTAGTTAATAATAACATGCTATTATTGGTTCATTAATTATAATGCATATATATATGCATTAATTATAATGCAATATACCATATTAACATAAGATGTTAATAGTAGGGGAAACCGTATGAGAATTGGGCATATGGGAACGCTCCACACTATTGGCTCAATTTTCCTGTAAATTTAAAATTGTTTAAAAAAATAAGTCTATTTAGGAGACTTCCCACCAAGATGGAGGCATAGGTAGACACACTGTGCCTCCTCCCACAACCAAAACAAGGACAACAATTTAAAAATAAAAAAACAACTGGAACTGACAGAAAAATCAAACTCTATGGAAGTCTAACAATCAAAGAGTTTAAGGACAAACATTTATCCAGACTGGTAGGAGGGGCTGAGACAGGCAGCCCAGCAGAGAGGACTTGCAGCAAGATGGTGGACAGACCCGGGCAGGCAAGGCAGCAGCTGGTGGGCCCAGTGAGGTGGTGGATTGTGGAGCGGGGTGCGCAAGGCTGCAGCGGATAGACCAGCGAGGAAGCGGGGTGCGCAAGGCTGCAGCGGATAGACCAGCGAGGAAGCGGACTGTGGACTGGGCAGTCCAACATTCGTGAGCAGATAAACCAGGAGAAACAACTAGGGAACAAGCCAGACTATACAACCCAGGGTCCCAGCTTGAGGAAATAAAGCCTCAAACCACTAATTGAAAACACCTGTGGAGGTTACAGCAGTGGGAGAAACTCCCAGCCTCACAGGAGAGTTCGTTGGAGAGACCCACAGAGTCCTAGAATGTACACAAACCCACCCACCTGGGGAATCAGCACCAGAAGGGCCCAATTTGCTTGGGGGAAGCAGGAGAAGTGACTGAAATTTGGCAAAGAGTGAGCAAGCACCATTGATCTCTCATACCCCTCCCCCACATACAGCATCACAACGCAGTGACATGGGTTACCCCACCCTGGTAAACACCTAAGGCTCCGCCCCACACTACATAACAGGTGCATCAAGGCAAAAAAAAAAAAAAAAAAAATGGCCCAAATGAAACAGATCAAAGCTCCAGAAAAAATACAACTAAGTGACAAAGAGGTAGCCAATCTATCAGATGCACAGTTCAAAACACTGGTAATCAAGATGCTCACAGAATTGGTTGAATTTGGTTGAAAATTAGATGAAAAAATGAAGGCTACACTAAGTGAAATGAAGGAAAATGCACAGGGAACCAATAGTGATCGGAAGGAAACTGGAACTCAAATCAACGGTGCAGACCAGAAGGAAGAAAGAAACCTCCAACCAGAAAAGAATGAAGAAACAAGAATTCAAAAAAATGAAGAGAGGCTTAGGAACCTCCAGGACATCTTTGAACATCCCAACATCTGAATTATAGGGGTACCAGAAGGAGAAGAGGAAGAGCAACAAGTGGACAAGTTATTTGAAGAAATAATAAAGTAGAACTTCCCCAATCTGGCAAAGGAAATAGACTTCCAGGAAGTCCAGGAAGCTCAGAGAGTCCCAAAGAAGCTGGACTCGAGGAGGAACACACCAAGGCACATCACATTACATTAGCCAACATTAAAATTAAGGAGAGAATCCTACAAGCAGCAAGAGATAAGAAGGTAGTTGCCTACAAAGAAGTTCCCATCAGACGGTCACCTGATTTCTCAAAAGAGACCTTACAGACAAGAAGGGGCTGGAAAGAAGTATTCCAAGTCATGAAAGGCAAGGACCTACATCCAAGATTACTCTACCCAGCAAAGCTATCATTTAGAATGGAAGGACAGATAAAGTGCTTCTCAGAAAAAGTCAAGTTAAAGGAGTTCATCATCACCAAGCCCTTATTATATGAAATGTTGAAGGGACTAATCTATGAAATGATCAAAACTATCAACAGTACAATGGCAACAAACTGACAGCTATCAACAACTGAACCTAAAAAAACAAAAACAAAAGCAAACTAAGCGAACAATCAGAATAGGAACAGAAACACAGAAATGGAGATCACATAGAGGGTTAGCAACAGGGGAGTAGAAGGGGGGAGGGAGGAAAAGGTACAGAAAATAAGTAGCATAGATGGTAGGTAGAAAACAGAAAGCAGGGGGATGGTAAGAATAGTTTAGGAAATGTAGAAGCCAAAGAACCTATATGTATGACACATGGACATGAACTAAAGCTGAGGAATGATGGTGGGAGGGGGAGTGCGGGGCAGAGGGGAGTGAAGGGGGGGAATGGGACAACTGTAATAGCATAATCAATAACATATATTTTTTAAAAGAAAGCAATAAAAGTAACAAATACTAAAAAAAAGTAAAAGAAAAAGTTTATTTTTCAAAAAAAAAAAAAAAAGTCTATTAAGTGAAAAGATCACTAGTTTCCAGGGATTAGGGGGAGGGTTGACTAGGTGGATCATGGAGGATTTTTAGGGCAGTGAAAATACTCTGTATGATACTATAATAATGGACATACATACATTTGTCCAAATCTGTAAAATGTATATTACCAGAAATGAACCCTATGTAAACCATGGTCCTTGGTGGCAGTTATACGTTAATGTACATTCATCAGGTATAACAATATACCCCTCTCTGGTGGGGGATGTTGATACTTGAGGAAGCCGTGCATGTGTGGAGGCAGGGAATATATAGGAAGTCTATGTACCTTCCTCTCAATTTCACTGTGAACCCATACCTGATCTATGAAAATGAAGTCTATTAAAAACAATCTTTTGATAGGGTACTCAAGACTTGGAAAATTTTAGCTTAAGGTAAAGAGTTATAAATCTAGCAAGTAATATGTATGTTAAAGCTTTTGTTTCAGAAACTACAGATAAGGCCTGTCCTGGCTCCTGGGAAAACCGCTGACCTCCTGGGGCACTGCTAAAGATTACCGTCTGGGGACAACTGGAAGCATCCTGACCTTTGTGTTCCAGGGAGAGACAGAGGACCACCGCCCCTGGGAACAGCCAACTGCCCAGGACAGGAATGTTGCAGCTTCTATCACCTAATCCTCCCTGAATCTCAAAGCCCTCACCACACCTTGTTTATTCCCTGGTATAGAAAGTCTGGCCTGGAAAGAGAAGGCAAGATGGTCTGTTAGGGTATGAACTACCCATCTTCTCGGATCGCTGGCCATCTGAATAAAGCGCCCATAAAAGATTCAATTGCTGTCATTGTTATTGGGTTTGGTAGTGACAGGCAGCCTGAACACCAGTATCTTTTCCAGTTACACTATTAGCTTTAAAAAATCTCTTAAATTTGAATAAACCTGACTTTATAAAAAATAGCAATATAACAAGTTCACAGCTGGGAGATTGATGATGACCTATTTTTCCTGGAATGTTCATGATTTAAACATAAGTTTGAATTTGAGTTTTGGAGTTTTCACAAGCAATACTTCAGTGATGATTTTCTGGGCTTTTTTCATAATAATTATGTCTCTAGTGGAGAGAACTAATACTTCCACAGAATTTTAGTATTTAAGTCATTGGGAAGAGGAAATCAGGAAGTGAGTTTGGCATGTTATATATAAATTACATTTATGCCAATTTGGTTTGCAATGGTACTACCTTTTTTGCTCAGTTATGCCAGCCATATAATATTAATGGCATGTTACATTTTTATATATTCCAAAATTACTTCATTCATTCATCAAAGATTTACTGAGTGCCCATGCAAGAGAAAGAGAGGCAAATTGACATTCATTCTTCCATTTGACAAATATTTATTAAAGGCATTTTGTAAAGGGAAATTTGCAAGGAGACTGGAATAAAGCTTTCAACAAAACCTATATGGTCTCTATCCTCAGGGAGTTTAGAGTATAGTGAGAGAGTAAAACTTTAAACAATTACGTAAATTGCTCTATTAAAACATTGCTCTGATAAAACATTATCGTTAAAAATAAATTACGTATACTGAGTAAAAGTAGCCAGACCCCTCCCCCCAAAGAGTATACTGCATACTTACATTCACATAAAACTCTAGAAAATGAAAACTCTTAAGTGACAGAAAGTTCAGTGGTTGCCTGGGGACCAGGGGTGGGGGAATGGAAGGAAGGGGTAAGAAAAGGGTAAATTTTTTTGGGGGGGGGGTAATGGATACATTCACTATTTTGATTGTAATGATGTTTTTATGGTTGCGTGCAAATGTCTAACTTACCAAATTGTACACTTTGAAAATGTGCAGTTTATTGTATATCAAGTACACTTTAATAATGCTGATTAAAAATTATATATATATATTTATCCTGGACTTCTGGCCAAGATAGAGGCGTAGGTGGACACACTGTGCCTCCTCGCACAACCAAAATTAAGGACAACAAAAATTTAGAAACAAAAAACAACCAGATCTGACAGAAAATTGAATTGTAAGGAAGTCCAACAACCATTCATCCAGACTGGTAAGAGGGGTGGAGTTGGTGGCCAGCGGAGAGGGGTCACTGCGAGAAAAAGCGGTGGTCAGCGGTCCTGGGTGCGCAGGCGGTGGCTAGCAGACCCTGAGCACAGAGTGGCAAAGGGCAGACCCAGTGAGGTGCAAGGCAGCTGGCTGACCAAGGACACACATTTGCACGCAGATAAACCAGGGGAAAACCGGGAGCGAGACAGACAACACCACCCAGGGCCCCAGTGCTGGGAAATAAAACCTAAAAGCACTGATTGAAAACACTTGTGGGGGTTGAGGTGCCAAAAGAGACTCCCAGCCTCACAGGAGAGTTCATTGGAGAGACTCACATGGTCCTAGAATGCACACAAGCCCACCCACTCGAAAACCAGCACCAGAAGGGCCGGTTTGCTTGTGGGAAGCAGGGGAAGGGACTGAAATACCAGAGAGAGCAGAGCAAGCGTCATTGTTTCCTCTCAGACCCCGCCCCCACATACGGTGTCACAACCCAGTGACTGGGTTGCCCTGCCCTGGTAAACACCTAAGGCTCTGCCCCTGATAAGTAACAGGTGAGACCAGACCTCCCCCTCCAAAAAAATGGCTTCAAATGGAAGAACAGATCAAAGCCCCAGAGCCAATACATCTAAGCAACCAAGAGAGAGCCAACCTATCAGATGCACAGTTCAAAGCACTGGGGATCAGGATGCTCACAGAATTGGTTGATTTTGGTCTCAAATTAGATGAAAAAATGAAGGCTACACTAAATGAAATGAAGGAAAATGCACAGGGAACCAAAAGTAATAGGAAGAAAACTGGGACTCAGATCAATGGAGTGGACCAAAAGGAAGAAAGAAACAACCAAACAGAAAAGAATGAAGAAATGAGAACTCAAAAAAATGAGGAGAGGCTTAGGAACCTCCAGGACATCTTTAAACATTCCAACATCCGAATTATAGGGGTACCAGAAGGGGAAGAGGAAGAGCAACAAGTGGAAAAGTTATGTGCACAAAGAATAAAGGAGAACTACCCCCATCTGGCAAAGGAAATAGACTTCTAGAAGTCCAGGAAGCTCAGAGAATCCCAAAGAAGTTGGACTCAAGAGGAAACATACCAAGGCACATCATAATTACATTAGCCAAGATTAAAATGAAGGAGAGAATTCTAGAAGCAGATAGAGATAAGGGGACAGTCACCTACAAAGGAGTTCCCACTAGACTGTCAGCTGATTTCTCAAGAGACCTTGCAGACAAGGTCTCTTTTGAGACCTTCTTTATCTAAGAAAAAGAAGATAAAAAACATGTACAGTAAAGTGATAGCAGACTCAAAATTATTAACAACCACATCTAAAACAAAAACAAAAGCAAACTAAGCAAACAAGTAGAACAGGAACAGAACCACAGAAATGGAGGTCACGTGGAGGGTTGGCAACAGGGGAGTGGGAGGGGGAAAAGGTACAGAGAATAAGTAGCATAGACAGTGGGTAGAAAATAGACAGGGGGAGGGCAAGAATAGTGTGGGAAATGTAGAAGCTAAAGAACTTATGACACATTGACATAAACTAAAGGGGGGGAATGTGGGTGGGAGGGGGGTGCGGGGTAGAGGGGAATGAAGGGGGGGAAATGGGACAACTGTAATAGCATAATCAATAAAATATATTAAAAAATTATTTTAGCCCTGGCTTGTATGGCTTAGTGGATTGAGCAGTGGCCTGGGAACAGAAGGGCCACCGTTTTCAGTTCAATTGCTGGCAGGGGCACATACCTTAGTTGTGGGCCATGTCCCCAGTTGCGGGCATGTGATACGTGATTGATCATTTATCTCTCGCACATATATGTTTCTCTCCCTCTCTTCCCTTCTCTCTAAAAATAAATAAAATCTTTTAAAAATTGTCTTAAGATGTATTGCTTTAAGAAAGAGGAGAAAAAGGGGAAAAAGAAAAAAGTATTGTTTTAATCTGATTCCTGAAGTTACTAATGAGTGTGAATATTTTTTCACACAGTTTAGTTATGAGTATATACTTCTGTTATTTTTTCCATGTTCTTTACTAACTTTTCTACCTGTGCCTTAATTTTTTCCGGGATTTGTGAACTCTACCTATCAGGAAAATTCACCCTTAAAGTACTCCATATTTATTTTCTCCGTAATTTTACTGTTACACCATGCTTTCAAGAGAACTCATTTATTTGTGCATTTTAACCAAGAGGCTGTACTATAACACTACAAATCTTTAAACTGCAGTAAGTTGTTAATCATCACTTCGCAAAACAAACAAAAATCCTTTAAAAGAAATTCAAATTAGTAAATGAAGGAGTATTACAACCAATGCCTTCAGAACTGGCATCTAAAATACGTTGCACAACTGCTTTGATATTTTGGAGTTATCTTCATAAGTTATTATGATAGAGTAAACAGTAGAGATGAAAGATATTTAAAATTTGTTTAAACATTTATTTATTAGAGAGAAAGAGAGGGAGGGAGAGAGAAATGTCGATTTGTTTGTTGTTCCACCTACTGATGTATACATTGGTTGATTATTGTATGTGCCTTGACCCGGGTCAGATCTGCAACCCTGGCATACGGAAATGTGCTCTAACCAACTCAGTACCCAGCCAGGGCGACGAAGGAGCGTTACAAACAAAAAGTGTGAGATACTACTCTGGGAGTTTGGCTAGGAATCACTTGCCTAAAATAATGCACGCAGTAATTACCTTCTCTGACTTTCCTGGGCTCCTCCCTTGGCTGTCTACTCATGAAACCAAAGGGGAATGGATAATGCTCCGAATGATCTCACTCTGGCATGACGTCAAGAAAACTTGACGTCAGACGTCAGAGGGCGGTTGCCACGGGGACCATTCTCCACTGACGGCAGAGTCGTGAAATCCCATCACTATCACTACAGTCCGTCGCCTTTTGGCCTATGCCGGGTCTAAGCTGCTAAAGACGCTTTAACCTTAAGGGGGCCTCAGGGAGAAAGTAGTGTTGCTGCCGCCGAGAGCCCCACCCCCGCGGCACACGGTCCCGAGCCCCGGCCAGTGGCGGCGAGCAGCGGCCGCAGGAAGCGGGCGGTGGCGGCGGTGGCGGGCGACCTACCCCGGTCTCCCTTGCTCCATGCAGGGCTGGGAGAAGGGATCCGCCATATTGGAGCCTCAGCTGAAGGTGCCTTGCAACCGCGGCGCGAGCCGCGTGGAGGTGGCGGCCCCGGCGAGGATCTGGGAGGAGTCGGCTGCTCCGGGGCCCGCAAGGCTAGGGAGTGAATGAGCGGCTCACGCTAGTCTCCTCCCTGCCCACTCCCTCCACTTTTCAGCCGCGGGACCGGGCCGGGAGGGGGCTGGAGACGGCCGTGACGACCGCAGCGGCAGGATGTTCTCCAAGAAGCCGCACGGGGACGTGAAGAAATCTACCCAGAAGGTGCTGGACACCAAGAAGGACGCACTGACCCGCCTGAAGCACCTGCGCATCGTCATCGGTGAGGAGCGAGGGGTGGCGGCGCCCAGAGGCCTGAGCTGCCGGGTCTTCCCTCCGCTGGGATTCCGTGGGGACTCTTCCCCCCGTCCAACGCGGTGCGGAGGTAGAGGGTGAGGCGTAGCCTCTGCAGGGACGCGGGAGGGCGGTTAATTTGGGGAAGAGAAAACTTGGCAGCACTTACACAGGGTTACCTAATTTTGAGGTAATCGTACGAAGTCATTTTTTTAAAACTAGTGTTTCTCTAAAAGCAGATCTTTTAGACTTTCGGGAGACTTGGTGCCTGTGGATAAGGGAGTTTATAGGGTATGTTTGTCTGATGGATGACTACCGTCATCCCCACCCAAGTGAAAAGGAAAAAGTTCTTCCTCGAACAATATAGACCTTAATCTTTCAAGTTTCTTGGCCAGTAAGTGCTAGGAGGAAGCAGTTACACCTCTTTGGGAAGTGGGTGGTTCCCCAAAACTTGTGGGAAAGAGCCCCGCCCTTTGTTAATGCACCTTGTTCGTCACTACTGTCATTTAGAACTATTGTTAGTTATAGAAATCAAGTCGTTTACAGCTTCCTTTGCTTCTAGAGAATTGCATAGTATTCTACTTTTATTTAATTAAAAACTTTCTTACCATCTGTTTCCCTGTGCTTCGGTTTTGCTAGCAAACCAAAGAGCACTCTGAGTTTTGGATATGGAGTTAGAATCTTTTGGACACTGTGTCATTTCGTAGGCTGATAAAGGCTGTAATAATACTTATGGGATATCTGGCCCAGTACTTGGATCTTTTTAGGTGAAAAGGAAACTTAGTTCGCTTGGGTTAATACAGAGTTAATGGCAGAACGGAGTTTTGAACCTAACTATCTGAATCCTAGATTAGAATTTATCTCACGCTCTCTTTCTAATGAATTCTTTTGAAAATTGTTTATTCAGTGATATAATTCCCTTATTTGAGTGCCTGTTTCTCTGCTGTATTGTTTACTCATACCACCAGGATATCACCAGTAACACCTAACATTTGTATGGTGCTTTACAAAATGATTTCACATAAGTTATAATTAATGATCACAGTAACCCTACAGGTAGATATTATCTTTCATTATTTACTAATGAGAAAGCTGAAGTCTGGGAATGTCATCCAGGTGGAGGCAGAGCCAGAACTGCAGCCCAGATTTCATGTCTCCAGTTTGTTTTTTACTCTTCCTACATTTATGACAGGAAATTGTTATCACAAATGTGTTGTATTTATTTCTGTGGAATAGTAAGAAAGCAATTAAATCCAGTTTAGTGCTATGAAAATAAGTCCAGTTTTCAAGAAAATGTAAATCTAAATATAGTTAAGATTGTGAGCTTTTTATTTCTGTTCTTCGTTGTACTTGAGAAATAACTCATTGAAGAAAAGATTTGGCTGAGATAGTGAGACAGAAGGAATGTGTGAATGTAGGAGATGTATCACCGATAATGGAAGTTTGAAATTGAAGACTTCATGGAATTTGACACCTACTTGGGATAAACTGTAGGTTGGATAATGGTAGAACTATAAAGTTGAGTTCCAGTGGATGTTGACATTTCCTAAATTAAGCCATAGCTCTTTAATTATAGACTGCAGGAATGGTTCATGTATAATCTTTTGGCAGAGAAGTTTCTTCCATATGGGAGACATGGTCTAAATTAAGAGGTCACACATGCCACATATTTTGTATGGCCTAGTTTCCTTGGTTTGCAAAACAAAACAATAATTTTAAAAAAAGAAGAAGAAGAAAAAAAAACAACCACACCCTGGTTGGTGTGGCTCAGTGGATTGAGCCCCAGCCTGCAAACCAAAGGGTCACTGGTTTGATTCCCTGTCAGGGCACAAGGCCTGGGTTGCAAGCCTTGTTCCCTGGTATGGAGCGTGAAAGAGGCAACCATACATTGATGTTTCTCTCCCTCTCTTCCCCCTGTCTAAAAATAAATAAATAAAATCTTAAAAATAAAAATAAAAAACATATTGCTTTTCAGTAATTTATGGGCTTTTAAAAAAATAGAGCATATACTATATGTAAGCATCTAAAATATCCTTAAGCACATTTCTCTCTCTCAACAAACATATGCTAGGGTTAGGATCAGAAAAAATATAAAAAAATTAGAAAGCATTGTTTAGTTTCTAAAGTTTTGTTTTTCTCTTACTACCCCACCCCTCCACGTTTTGCAACTGACAGCTTTAAGATAATGACATTAAGTTCATACATGTAAAGTGGCTAACAATACCGGGCATATGGTGGATATTGACTAAATGTTAATTTTACTCATCTATAGCAAGGTAAAAATTCAGTGGTTTGGGTTTTTTTTAAGTATATTTTATTGGTTATGCTGTTACAGTTGTCCCAGTTTTCTTTCCCCTTTGCCCCCATCAGCTTTGTACCCCCCTTCCTTCCAGCAATCCTCACCCCTTAGTTAGTCCATGAGTGCTTCTCCCTTTCCTACACTCTTCTTAACCTCCCCCTGTCTATTTTGTTCCTACCAATAATGCTTCTTGATCCCTGCATCATTTCCCACTTTTCTCCCCTTTCCCCCTCCCAGCTGATAACTCCTTTGTAGGTAACTCTGCTTTTCTCTTGCTTATAAGATTCTCTATCCTTAACCCTTGGCATTTTAATTATGATGTGTCTTGGTGTGGTTCTCTTTGGGTCTAACTTGGCTGGGACTCTCTGTGCTTCCTGGACTTGCATGTCTATTTCCTTCGCCAAATTAGGGAAGTTTTCTTTCATTTTTTTCTAATAAGTTTTCAGTTTCTTGCTCTTTCTCTTCTCCTCTGGCACCCCTGTGATGTGACTGTTGGACTTCTTGAAGTTGTCCCAGAGGCTGCTTATTACTACCCTCATTTTTAAAAATTTTATATAAAGATTTTATTTATTTATTTATTTATTTATTTTTAGAGAGCAAGGAAGAGGGGGAGAGAAGTATCGATGTGTGAGACAAACATCAACAGATTGCCTCTAGGCCTGCAACCCAAGCATGTGCCCTGTCCGGGAACTGAACCAAACTCTTTGCTTTGTTGGATGAGCCATGCTGGTGGGCTACCTTCATTTTTTTGCATTCTTTTTTCTTCTTGCTGTTCTGATCGGTTGTTTTTTGCTTTCTTATGTTCCAAATCATCCATTTGATTCTCAGTTTCATCCACTCTACTGTTGCTGTCTATAAATTGTTGTTCATTTCAATTAGCGAAAACTTTGTTTCTGACTGGATCTTTTTTATGATGCTGAGGTCCTCACTAAGTTCCTTGAGCATCCTAATAACCAGTGTTTTGAACACCGCATCTGATAGTTCACTTATTGCTATTTCATTTAGCTCTTTTTCTGGAGTTTTGATCTGTTCTTTCATTTGGGCCATGTTTCTTTGTCTCCTTGTTTTGGCAGCCTCCCTCTGTTTGTTTCTACATATTAGCTAGAGCTACTTTGACTCCATGTCTTGGTAGTGTGGCCTAATGTAGTAGGTGTCCTGTAGGGTCTGGTGTCACAGCCTCCTCTATCACCCAAGTGGGGTACTGGAGGTGCACCCTTCGTGTGGGCTGAGTACACCCTCTTATTGTCATTGAGCCTTGGTTGCTGTTGACTGATCAATGGGAGGGATTTGCCCAGGCCAGTCAGCTGCAAGGACTGGCTGTGACCACGGACCACCAACCTCTACCCTCAGTGGAGGATCATCTGTGCAGTGGTAGGGCGGTGGTGCTCCGACCATTGTCTGTAGCTTTCAACTGGTTATGTGTTCATGGGGCTTCCCAGGTGGTATAGGCCAAGGTCAGCCCCCACCTGTGTTTTGCCCACAGCCGCCCTTCCTGAGCTACAAAGCAATCTGAGGAGGCTGCTACTTGTGCTGGGCTTGGAGATTACCAGGCAAAGCCAAGCTGAGAACCTAGACTGGCTGCTGCTAGTGCCTGTCTTGGGGCTCACTGAGGCCAGCTGTTACTTCTTTGATAGGATTTAGGAAGTTGTGCAGCCTGAGCCAAGACGAGTCATTCTGTGGAAAAGCAGCTTGGGTGGGTCTGTAGGTTGGGTGGGGCAGAGTCTCTGGGGATCTCCAAGGTGGGTCATACAGTGTTAGCCAAGTTGATGGAACCTCAGATATGGAACCAGCCTGCCAGCACTGGCTCTGTGAGTGAAAGGCTCAGAAAAGGGACAATGGCCTCTGCTCACCCTGATGGCAGATACTTCAGTCTCTCCCTGTATACCATTGGTCCCTTCAAGCTGCCACCCCAGCACTAAAGCTAAGAGGGAGTGAGTCTGAGTAGATGAGTCTATGTGTGGGTTCTTTAAGAGGAACTGCTTGGGGCTGTAGCAGTTTCTTCTACCCCCACAATCCCTGCTGGTTTTTAGAGCCAGAAGTTGTGGGGACTTGTCCTCCTGACACTGGAGCCCTGGTCCTGGTGTGGGGCTTGGAGTCCATGTTCCCAAGATTTCCCTCTCAATTTTTAATCTACCACACGTTGTTGAGAGACCAGCCTGTTCAGTACCTGGGCCCCTTCTACCGGTATGAATGGATGTGTTTTCTTTAACTCTGTAGTTGTCAGACTTCCATTCAACTATTTTCTGATGGTTCTGAGAGATGGTGGTTCTATATTTTAGCCATAATTTTGATGTGGTTGTGTGAAGAGGCAAGTCATGTCTGCCTGTGCCACCATCTGAACCAAAAGTCTCAACATTTCAGTGTTCTGGATTTAAAAAGAAAAAGAGCCATTCTTACTTAGCTAGTAAATATTTTTATTATTGTTGGATCATTCTAATAGCTTTATTGAAAAATAATTGACATACAATAAATTGCATATATTTAAAGTATATAATTGAGTAATTTTTGCGTGTATACACATATATGCTTATATGTGCTACAGTGTATATATACTATATATAAACATATAAGTATATGCTGAGTACATACACACACACGTGTGTGTGTGTGTGTGTGTGTGTATACACTTTGTGAAGCCATTATAACAATCAAGGTAACAAGTACATCTATAATATCATAAAATGTCCTTTGCATCTTTGGAATTCCTTCCTTCTACCCCTACTTGCACCAACCCTCCTCTTACCTGGGCAGTCACTGATCTGCTGTCACTCTAGAACAGTTTGCATTTTGTAGAGTTTTATGTATACAGCATTACTATATTTTGCTGTGTATGATGCTCTCCCATGTGTATTGTGCACCCATGCGTTTGTGCGCATTATACACGGCATTATTATACCCATGGTATGTGATCATTATATTTTTTCTCAAATTTCAAAATAGTATTGTTTTGTTTAAGTATTGTTATGAAATATGTCACTACTACATTGTTTTTATTGCTGAGTAGTAAGTATTCCATTGTATGGATATGCCACAATTTGATTATCCATTCACCTGTTGATGGACATGTGGGTTTTTAGTTGTGAGCTATTACAAATAAAGCTTCTGTGAGATGTACTTGTTGTATAAATACATGCCTTCTTTACTCTTAGATAAATACCTAGGAGTGGAATGGCTGGATCACATGCAGTTGTGTGTTTAACATTTTAAAGAAACTGCCATGATGTTTTTTACCATTGTACATTCTTACCAGCAGTGTATGGGGAGTACCAGTTTATCCACAGATGCACTGACACCACTTTGTATTGCCAGTCTCCTTAATTTCAACCACTGAAAGAAGTATGTATGGATTACGATTAGTATTTCCCTAATATCTAATAACATCGAGCTGCTTCTCATGTCCTTATTTACCATTGTATAATTACTTTAATGAAGGGTCTGCTCAAATCTTTTACCTAATTTTCTTTCTTTTTTTACGTTTTTTAAAAATTGATTTGGGTGGGGGAGAGAAAGACATCGATTTGTTACACTTATATCCGCATTCATTGGTTGTTTTCTGTATTCGCCAGCAACCGTGGCATACCGGGACAATGCTCTAACCAACTGAGCTACCTGGCCAGAGCCTACATTCTCTTATATGATTTCTTCTAGCAGATTTGCATTTTTAGGATCTACATTAAGGCCTATGATGTATCTTCAGTTTACTTTGTAAACCTGGTATGAGATATGGATTAAAGTTTATTTTTTTGTACATGGATATCCAATTGTTATAGCACCATTTGTTGAAAACGACTACTGAATTGCCTTTGTATTTTTTCCCAAAACTCATTGCCATATATGTGGGTCTATTTTTGGATGTTCTCTTTTGTTTCTGTGCTCTATTTGTCTGTGTTGGTGCAAAAATACATCTCTAACTTACCAGAGTCAACTATTAAGTGATATTATACCACTGTTGATATTGTATAAGAACTTTACAAGAGTGTACTTCAGTTTCTCAGCTCCAGTTTTATGCTTCTTGGTCATATACTTACTTGTACATGTTGTAAATCCTGCACTATTTTATTTTGTTCAAATAAGCAATTATCTTTTAAAGATTTTAAGATAAAGGCATATATTTACCTATGTAGCACTATTCCCAGTGCTCTTCATTTCTTTGCAGAGACAGATATTTCCATCCACCCAGTTTCCTTTTATTTATGTCTGAAGGACTTTCTTTAGCATTTTTTTGTGATGATGATCTGGTAGTAGATTCCTTATGATCTTGATGGTATAAAAAGTATTTTTTTTCTTCTTTTTTGAAAGATTTTGGCTCTGGCTGCTGTGGCTCAGTGGACTGAGTACTTGCCTGCAAACCAAAGAGTCACCAGTTTGATTCCCAGTCAGGGCACATGCCTGGGTTGCAGGGCCAGGTGCCCAAGAAGGGGGCTTATAAGAGGCAACCACACATTGATGTTTCTCTCCCTCTCTTTCTCCCTTCCTTCCCCTCTCTCTAAAAATAAGTAAATAAAATCTTTTAAAAAAAAGATTTTGCTTTGTTTAGAATTCTAGGTTGATAGCTTTTCCCTTTGTCCTTTAAAAATTTTACTCTGCTGTCTTTGTGCTTGCATTGTTTCTAATAGGAAGTCTGCTATCATCTGTATTTTGCTCTGCATATTTACATTATTTTTTTTTCTGGCTACTTTTAAGACTTTTCTGTTCAAGTTTTGAGCAATATGTGCTGTGATGCAATTTTTAAAATATTCTTCGACTTGGGGTTCACTGGGCTTATTAGATTTGCAGCTTATAGTTCTCATAAAGTTTGGGAAAATTTTAGCCATTTTTTCTCCACTTAAGTTTTTAAAATATTTTATTTATTTATTTTTAGAGGGGAAAAGAGGAAGAAAGAGGGAGAAAAACATCAATCGGTTGCCTCTCGCACACCCCTAACCGGGGACCTGGCCCACAACCCAGGGATGTGCCCTGACTGGGAATCAAACCAGCGACCCTTTGGCTCTTAGACCAGAACTCAATCCACTGAGCCACAGCAGCCAGGACTGCCTACTTATTTTTCAAATCTCTTTTTGAAATTTATTAGCTTATTAGTAAGTATATATTAGATAAGTATATTAGAAAGTAATATTCGTGTATTCGACAGTCTCATAGCAGGAAAAGTACCGACATTTTAATTTGTTTGGAATCTTGTTTTCTGTTTATCTTGGATAGTTTCTATTGCTGTGTCTTAAAGTTCACTAGTCTTTTGCTACATGCAATCTGTTTATCTAGTTCATTTTTCACCTCAGACATCATAGTTTTTAATCTAGTTCATTTTGTGTGTGTATATATTATCTATGAAAATTATTTTGTCTATATGTCTTATATGCCTTAATTTTTTAACATAAAGAGTACAATTAAAATAACGTAGTAGTTCTCTGCTCATTCTAACATCTGTCAAATTTGGATCAATCAGCTGATTTTTCTCTCATCCTGGGTTGTTTTCTTGCTTCTTTGTACATTGAATAATTTTTGTATGTCTGATATTGTGAATTTTACCTTCTTAGCTACTAGGTATTTTGGTATTCTTATAACATCTTGAGCTTTTTTCTGGGATGCTATTAAATTGCCTGGAAACAGTTTGATCATTTTAGGTCTCGCTTTTACAATTTGTTGAATGGGTCCATCTAGGGTTAATTATTACCTGCCTGAGTGTTAATACCTTAATATGTATTCTACCCAAATGCCCTGTTAATTATGAGGGGTGTTTTTTATAGCCCACCCAGCTCTTGGGAACAGGTGCTGTATTGGTCTTATGTAAGCCTCTGGTACTGTTCTCTCAAGTTCTTTCACAGAGTTCCTTCTGCTGTTTGAGAAGTTTCCTTACAATGTGTTATGATCATACTGGAAGGGGATTTTCTCAGGTGTCCTCAGTTGTCACTATATGCAGCTGTCTAATCTTTGATGCTTTGTTCGGTGAACTAACTTACCTTGGTCTTCTTGGACTATCAGGTCATTTTCTCAACATACGGATTCTACTGGCTCTGCCTGGATTCACTTTTCTCTCACCATGGCCTGGAAATTCTTCAGTAAGCAGAAGTCAAAGGTGCATCCTGTTTGTTTGCTGTCTGTCAGGAATGACTTTACCTAATTTCTATATCTGCTTGAAACAAACCCGCAAAATCCTGAAACATAAATAATGTCATCAGATGACATTATATCATAATGATATTTTTGATAAACAAATATCATCAGATGCTGATGATAATAGCTTCTCATAAGTGAATGAGACTGAAAGTTGGTTTCATAGAAAGCAACTTGGCTTCCATTTTTAAATTTTTTGCATTTAGAGAAAAAAAAATCAATTGATTACTGCAGTATATTTCATATACCTCCTATCTGAATATATTAGTTTTTCACAAAGAAAATTATATTAAAATATCTTAAATCAGAAAAATAAAAAACTCATGTTCAGTAGATATAAATGGTAATGTGTAAGGAAAGAAACAAATATGTTCATTAACTAAATAATCTAAAAGTGGTATAGATTAACTTGAACAGATATGGCTGAAAACGCATTAGTCATTGTCAGCTGTAAAATTACCTATAAAATAAAGTGATGTGGTATTTGAATATATTTTTAAGGTTTGATATGCAAAATTATTAATTTTATATATGACATTAGACTCTCATATTCTTTAATTTGTATATACTCTTGAATTTATATTCTTTAATTTGAATCTCATTTGAAAAAGTATTTGACCTCATTGAAATACTTTACCTTTGTTATTTTCGAAGTGGTTTACTGAAAGGTTATCTACATAAACAATGTTACTCATTAATTTGCTTAGCTGTTTCAAACACTGCAAGCCACTTTTCCATCAACATTTCTTTTATTAAGGATTTTATTGCATCTAAACGGTTTTACATGGCTTATAGGACTGGATAAAATGTGAAATAGAACAGTTAGTGATAAAGAACTGAATGCCTACTATTTAAAGAGAAGAAACATTATCAGATTCCAGAGATGAGCTGTAAGGCATTGAATTTGGTTCTTAGATTTCCTAGCAGCTAAAGTGAAAAGAGAAGCATGTTGGGTTACAAGTTTTCTGTGTCTTAGTAAATAAAGAAAGCAGGTGTTCTGTTGTTGTTAAAATACTTTTTCTTGATTCTAAATCCAATCACTATTTGTGTGGATATGTGTTCATATGTTATCTAATGTGTCTTTTTTTATAAGCATCATTGTGGTAGAAAGAGACCTTGGAGAAAATAGAAAAATAGGTGATGAGTATGTTTGTTAGATCTGTTCTTTCTAAAATGAAATGTCTATGCAATCTACTTGGGTTTTTTTCCATTTCTGTAGAAGTGGCATCACCATCCTTTAGGTCGTTAATACATGAAACTTTCATCTTTGACAATGTGATAGAAAAAGATAAGTGAATGTGAGTGTGTCCCACGGACACCTCAAACTCCAAGGATCCCAACTTAAATTTATCTTTGCCTACCACATTGTCTTTTTTAGCTTCTTGTTCCCTCTCTGTACTTTCCATTTCAGTAACATTGAACCAGAAATCACTTTCTGAGTTGCCTGTACCTTTGCTAATAATATCACTGTACTATACTACCTTCCCATCTGTCTTACACCTGAAAGCTTCTACTCTTCCTTCCCTATCAGGTAGATGTAAGAGCTTCTACACTGTATATATTTGCTTCTAGTACTCTATTTTATTATAATGTAATTATTTGCATTCCTACATTTTCATACCTTACTAAGGCAGAGGTGTATCATTTTATCTTCATATGGCTAGACTTGGCACAGTGCCTGGCATATAATTGATACTTAGTAAATATTATGTAGTGCATGAATTACCGTAACACATTAGGTATGAGAAGAGCGAAGTTGCTCTTTTGTGAGCAACTTCCTATCAATTGACAATGGTAGAAAAAAACACTTAAAGTCAGCATTCTCATCAGAAGGAAACGTTGTATTGCCTTTAGTACCTGTGCAAAAAAAATTGTTTCAGAATCTACACTATGTAAAATATAATAATGAAAAACAAAAACCAGGACATTAACTAAAAAATGTTTATAGTATTATGGCAGAGGTTATTATAACTTCCCCCATTATTGAAAGCAATCTTTATGACCCTTATATGACATGTAATTATTAGAAAACTATGTCTGATAAGCCTAACAACATTTTAGCTTTAAAGTGTACACCCTTCACTCTCCGTTTAACAGAATAAACTTACCTATAGATAGACGTAGAGGAGAATGTGATGTGAAGACCAAACAAAACAACAGGTTAGTGGCTCTTAATATATTTTTTTCTTCTTCTTCTAAGTGTTTGATTCCACAAATTTCAGAAAATAAACAGATAATCCCATTATCCTAATATTTTCTGAGTGAAGAAAATCAAATTTTAATTTACGATGACCTAAAATCCTAGTGCCAGGCCTGAAGGCAATAGCAGGAACAGTCATCAATTGGTGGCTCTTAATTTGTCGTAGCAACCAGTGGGGACCAATACAAATCTCTTGGTGATTTGGCCTTTTGCTCCTCCATAAGATTTTGAGAATCATTTAGTTAAATTCAGTGATATTATTGTTCGGGGGTTTTTGTTTGTTTGTTTAAATTGGATTGCTTTGATTCTGTAGATTTAATCTGGAGGAGATTGACATCTCTAGAATATCTACTTTTTCTATCCCAATGAATCTTTATTTATTTATTTAGGTTTTCCTTAAAGTTTATAAATTAAAATTTTATCTTTTCTTCTAAGAAAGATTTCTGTATCTCTTTAAATAAATAGTACAATAGTAAGGACATTTTATTTTATTTTTATTAAGAAATGTTTTTAATGTTTACCCAAGGATTTTTTTAAATTGATTTTTTAGAGAGAGAGAAACATCCATATGAGAGAGAAATATCAATCAGTTGCCTCCCTGTACGCACCCTGGAAATCAGACCCGCATTCTAGGCATGTTTCCTGGCTGGGAATTGAACCAGCAACCTTTTGGTGGGACAGTGCTCCAACCGACTGAGCCACCTGGCCAGGGTGGCATATCTTTTTTATGGTCAAGAAAGTTACATTTTAAAAGAAGATTACATTTAAGAGGGATGACTTCTGCTTCCTACAGAAGGAGCTCAGGTGACTACATTAAATGGTGATTTAGATACAGGTCAGGAAGAAAGAATGGTCATTTGGATAAAAGCATATAAATCACTACTTTATATTTTATAACAGAATAAATCTAATTTTAATTCTTCAGTATAAAGTGGAAGAAAAAAATAAGCATAATTATTTTAAATATTGGAATAAGGAAGGCCAATCCTAGAACTTACACCAAATTTAGAAATTGTCATGGCAATGACAAATTTTCCTATGTAAAATACTTTAAATTTCTAATAGTACAAGTCATCATTAACAGTGTTAAAAGACAAATAGCAAACTAAGAAACATTTGCAATATATTTACAAGAGTTAATTTTCTTAGTTTGTAGATTGTTAACATTTATAAAATGTTAACATTTGGAATGTTAAATGTTAAACTTTGGAAAAGGTTATAAAGTGTGATGTCAAGACACAAGACAGACTCATACGTGGCTGGCAGAATGTAAGCTAGAGGGCAATTTGACTGTTAAGTATCAAAATTTAAAATGTACGTATGCATACCCTTTGAAACCACCATTTCCATTTCTTAGTATTCTGAGGATGTAAGTGGATAAGTATGTAGGATCTATGCACTGTTTAGAATAGTCAACAATTTGAGCCAATTTAAGTACTCATTTTGAGGATTACTTTTGAATTTTTAAGTATATTCTTACAGTTGAGTATTGAGTCTCAGGAGTTGTTAGCATTCTAATAATTACTAAATAAATAGGTTGATTTTTTTATATGAACACAAAAGTACATTTCAGATATATTTTCATTTTTTTTTTGACTTTTACCATTTATTCCTCTTCTATCTGCCTCCCCCCTCTTTGAGAAATTTTTAAGGAGTGAGCATTCTTATAAAAGCAGCTGTCATATGTTGTTAGTAATAGCTAATATTTTGGCCGCTTTTATGTGATTGGCTCTGGAACAAGCACTTTATATGTGTTACCTGACTTAATCCCTGCAATAGCCCAGTGTGGTAGGTAGTAATTAATCCCCAAGGAAACTTGAGTATTAATATTAAATAGCTAGTAAGTAGGAAGATATAGTGGAGAAAGTCAGAGTATCTGGGTTCTGATCTCAGCTACATTATTTATTTAACACTTTTATAGATAATTTACCTGTCTATAAAATTGAAGTAATAGTACCTCATATTGTTGGAAGATTATATGAAAGAAATGCATTTGAGGCAGAATTTATGGAAGAATTTAAAATATTATTTGAATTTTAATTGGAACCTTAAAGGTGATAAAATTGAACCAGAATGATTATGACCTATTGAAAGTCAAGTAAAAATTTATTCTTAAGAAATAAAGTGAGTACAAGCCACTGACTGATTTTCATGGTGGTCTAGATTTTGTACTTTATTGTTTGTTTGTTTGTTTGTTTGTTTATTTTTAGAGAGAGGGGAAGGAAGAGAGAGAGAAACATCAATGTATGCTTGCCTCTCAGGTACCCTCCACCAGGGACTTGGCAAGCAAACCAGGCATGTGACCTGACAAGGAATCAAATCAGTGGTTTGCAGACCAGAGCTCAGTCCACTGAGCCGCACCAGCCAGTGCCATTCTCAGTCTTTTTTTATATATATTTTATTGATTATGCTATTAAAGTTGTCCCATTTTCCCCCCTTTACTCCCCTCCACCCTACACACCCCCTCCCACCCACACTCCCCTGCTTTAGTTCATGACCATGTGTCATCCATGTAAGTTCTTTGGCTTCTACATTTCGCACACTGTTCTTACCCTCCCCCTGTCTATTTTCTACCCACCGTCTATGCTCCTTATTCTCTGTACCTTTTCTCCCCTCTCTCCCTCCCACTCCCCTGTTGATAACCCTCCATGTGATCTCCTTTTCTCAGGTTCTGTTGCTGTTCTAGCTGTTTGCTTACTTTGTTTTTGTTTTTCTTTTAGGTATGGTTGTTAATAATTGTGAATTTGCTGTCATTTTACTGTACATATTTTTTATCTTCTTTTTCTTAGATAAATCCCTTTAACACTTCATATAATAAGGGCTTGGTGATGATGAACTCCTTTAACTTGACCTTATCTGAGAAGCACTTTATCTGCCCTTCCATTCTAAATGACAGCTTTGCTGGATAGAGCAATCTTGGATGTAGGTCCTTGACTTTCATGACTTGGAATACTTCTTTCCAGCCCCTTCTTGCCTGGAAGGTCTCTTTTGAGAAATCAGCTGAC
>PVKU01011783.1:0-40662 GCA_004027475.1 Anoura caudifer | reverse complement strand
TTTTCTGAGCACAATAATGTCTTCCAGAGATGGGAACATGGATTATCTGCAAATAATTACCTCACCGCTGTTGTGTAATGACATTACTCACCTGTTTCCTCGGATGGTGTCAGCGCTGAGAGCTGCCATGTGTTGGCCGAGCAAACCCACCCCCTCCTTTCCTGCACATTCGCAGGGGAAGTTTTATGGCACGTCTCTGTTCTTCCTAAAAAGTCGAGTCAAACGATGTTCCCGTAAAGCAGCTAGCAGGCACTGCCAAAAAAAAAGGAGTTTTTTAAATTCAAAAGCCTGTTAGAAATGTACTCTCTGTTTGTAGCCATTTGCCCGACAACTCTGATCCTACCGAAGCCCCCTCATCTTTTAGGACCCCGAGAAGGGAAGGCACGGTCAGTACAGGGGCCGAGAAGGGGCTGGGCTTGGGGAAGCGCAGGAAGACGAGGCGTCAGCGTTCCGCTTCCAGACTCCAGGCCTAGTCACTGCTGCTTGAATTTCAGAGCTTAAAAATACGCGCACCACTTTTTTTTTTTTTCCTGCCCGGAGTTCTGCTCCCCTTTAGAAGGTAGAAATCTTCAGCATTCTTCTGCTTCCAGGTGAACAGGGAGAAACCCTGGAGAAGCAGCAAGTCGTATGTTGTCTCGAGCGGACGTCACCAGGCCGCCAGGTAAACTGCATCCCAAGGGCCGACAAGCTCCCCTGAGAGGCAGGGACCTGCTGATGGCGTCCCTCCCGGTGGTGAGCGGGGAAGAGAGGCAGATGCGGGGAAAGAAGCTGGAATTTCAACCCTCTGAGAGCTCAAGTGAGGGCTACGGTGAGAACTTTAAATCCCCGGGAGCCCCGGGGACACAGCTCCTCCCCAGTGCTTTTCCACTACAAGAGAGACTGGGGGGACGGAGGAGACCCACGGCGGTCCACCTCACTGACAAGTGTGCACGAAATCCCAGAACTCTCTCTCACATTAAGAAAAAGGCTTAAACCTTTGTGGGAGGGACAGGGAATCCACAGCCCCACCCCAGACAGGAAAAGACCCTCCGCCTCCGTAGAAAAGAGAAAAAACCAAATCTGTCCCTGCCCCACGTGGAGCCTTGAAGTCTACCTCTGGGAGAGAGAGAGGGCAGAACACTCTCCCCCAACTAAGACGCTGGTAGGTGCGCAGCGAAATTTGGCTGCCGGGTGTGGAGGGGACAGGAACCCTGAGGAAACCGCACCCTTACGGGAGAGGCACGCGGAGCCTGCTTCAGACGGACTAGACTGAGGGTGCTGAGAACCAGCCCTTAGCCTCACCCGGGTCTCACCCGGGTCCCACCCCGGCTCCAAGCAGCAGCCGTCCACCCCGCGGGGCACAGATCGTGAAGCCCACGGAGAAAGAACCCCAGTCTTCAGAGCTGCGTGGGGACCGCTGAGAGCCAAAGACGGAACACGTGAGGAGCCAGGTGCCCGCCAGGGAAGGAACGCCCGGTCTGTTGTGCAGTAACATCACGACTGCAGCAAGAAGCCCCGCATGCAACTCAGCTCGCGATTCGGTTGACCCAACAGCCCATAATGATGACCCGGCCCAGGGGGACGCACGTCTATTTTGAGCATGAATATGCTTTATCTCAGTATCTACTATTCTACACCTAAAGCCCTTTATGCGATGAAAAATTACGAAGCACACGCACATACACACAAAAGCAAGGAGGAGATTCCTTCGAGAGGAAGATGGGCAACAGAAACAGACTCAGAGATGGAACCAAGTTGGTAACTAACAAGCAGCAGCTTCAAAACGTCATCACTATGTAAAAATCTAGAGGAAGAAGGGCCACGTGCATGAACAAATGGAGAAGTTCAGCTCAGTGGCCGAGACCACAAAACAGAGTCAAAGAGAAACTTTAGAAATAGAAAGCATGATATCAGAGATAAAGACTTTTTCAGTTGACACATCAGCAGACTTGAGAGAGCAGTAAAAAAAAAAATGAATTGGAAGCTAAATCTGTAGAAATTATCCAAAGGTTAAGAAAAAGGGAAGAAAAGCAGAGGCAGGACAGACAGACAGACAGAGCACTGAGACACGTGGAGCAAGGGCAGAGGGTTTGGTGGGCTGGCAGGTGCTGTCCCCGGAGGTGGGAGCGGGACTGGGCAGAGGAGCGAGACATCGAGAGATAATGGCCAAGCGTTTTCCAAAATTAATAAAAGACAAATTACAAAGGCAAGAAGCTCAAAAAACCCTGAGAAAGATCAACCGATTGCCTATCTTACCAATCATGATGGAGCTACACAAAGAAATCCTGAAGGCATTCAAACAGAAGAAACATTACAGACAGAGAAACAAAAAATGGGAGTTTCCCAAGATTCACATCTGAAATTTTGAAAGTCACCAACTAATTTAGGAACATTTTGAAAGTCCTGAGGAGAAAAAAAAAATTGCTAGCCAAGAATGTTATAGCCAGTGGAAACACCTTTCAAAAAAAAAAAAGCAAACCGAAGACATTTTTAGGCAAACGAAAGTTGAGCAATTTCATCACCAGAACGGAAATCACCGAAGAAAGTTAAAGAAAGCTTCAGAAAGAAGTGACATGCTAGCAGAAGAAAACGTCGTTCTCCGCAAAGGCGTACGGAGCTCCAAAAATGGTAAAAATGATGACACATATACAGTATTTTTACATTTTCGATTATTTTAAGGAATATTTGACTGTCTACAGAAAAGGTGGTAAAACGCGCTGCGGGCTCACAACACATACGGAAGGAAATGGATGACAGCGACAGCGGCAAGGACGGAAGGGAAGAAGCGAAACTCCGCCGGTGCAGGGCAGGCGCGCTCCACTCCACCCACCCCACGCAGCATCACGGTGATTGCAGGTGGGCGAGCGCAGGTGTAAATGTATATTGTAAATCCTGGAGCAGCCTGCAGAAAAACCAAAGTGGTGTAACTAGTAGGCCAATTGCAGAGATAAAATAAAATCGTAAGAAATTCTCAATTAATTTGAAAGAAGACAGGAAATAGCAAAAGGGAAACGAAAACAGGCAAAGCAAATAGAAAGTTGATGGCGGCCTTGCCCACTTAAACCTATTTATATGGGTAATGACATTAACTGTAAGTGGTTTATACACCCCACTTAAAAGACAGAGATTGACAGATTGGACAAAATAAAGCGACACCTGACTAAACGCTATCGCTAAGAAACTCGCGTTAAATATTAGAAGCCAAAGAATGAAGAAACACCAAGAAACGGTGATCAGAAGCCAAACAAATGAAATCAATCTAAAGTGGCCGTATTAATGTCGGACACAGGAAACTCGGGGGTGGGACTTACCCCGGACACATGGAGGCACGAGATGACACGGGATGACAGGGATGCGGTAGCTTCATCCAGCAGCTGTAACACTTCAGTGTACGGGCAGGCGTTTAATAATAGAGCGGTAGAGTGCGTGAGAAAACCGGATAAAGCGGGAAGGAGAAGCGGAAAGTCCCACAATTGCCGTTGGACATTTCAGCTCCAAAGTATGATTCAAAGTGCTCATCTGCACGGCCCTCTCAAGTGCTGATGGTTACCGGGGGCCTGGGGTGGGGGGCCCTTGGACTTCATGCGCCTCACTCTCTGCACGGGACACTGTAGCGAGTGACCCAGCGGGAGGCGCAGGGCCCCCCAGGTGGTCAGGTCAGAGTCCTCCAGTCACGCTGTGGCTCCTCCGGGGCTCCTCTGGGTCCCGGTAATGGGGGGGAAGGGGCACTGGCTCCCATTCAGCCTCCAGGGACCTTTTCTCATTGATTAATCCACCAGCGTTTGCCCAGTTTCCTCACAAAACCGACATGCTGCGTCGGCAGGGTTTTCTCTCTACGCCGAAACTCCAATAGCTACAAATCCAATGGGATGCTGTGGATAAACCATGAAACAATAACATGTCACAGTGACTCAGACAAAATCGGATCGCACGGCCCTCACAGGTCAAGCTTCGCAGATACCTTTATCTGAGACGAATGGGTTCAATGGCAATCCCTCCGGGACTGGAGGATGGGAGAGAGTAAAACACTGGAAGGAAATGTTTCGTTGGAATTAACATGTGTAACAGCAACAAAATAGGCACTGCGGGAGCGTCCCTCTCAGTCCCAGGAGCTGTGCCGATACCCGCGCCGCTCCTCCCGCCCTGCCCGCCGTCCTCTCGGCACACCCGCGCGGATTTCCAGGAGGGGGTCAGGAGGTTTGGGGGTGTCGCGCATCGCTCGCCCAGGTCCCTCAGCGAGCCAATGCTGGAGCTGGGACTCAAGCCCAAGTGTCCCGAACGAGCAAAACTCACTGAGAGCGGTGGTTATGAACACCGGCTCTGAAGCCAAATGGTTACTGCACATTCACTGTGCTTAAGAAGCCATTTAGCAACCACAGAGGACACTTGACCGGGCAGCGGCTTTAGGGGCAGCCTGGCGGCAACGCAAACCGCCTCTCACTCGTGAAGCCGGCTCCTGCGACCCCAGCCAGAGGGCACGGGTAACGGGAAGGAGGCCGCTGACGCCGTGGCAAAGGGCGAGCAGAGTGCCGTCTACTCTCCGGCCTCCCCGCAAACAGCACTTGTTCTCAGGGATAGGAAAAAAACAGCCTTTACATTGACTTCACCATCTGTTTTGAATAACTTTGCATAATGTAAATAAGCTTCCTAATTTTTCATGTCAGATCTGCGTCAGATCTTTAAAGGGAGGCGCAAACACTGGGTCCAGTCCTTGCTGATCAGCGTTGTACAAGTCATTTTGTACGTAAGAGACGCTGAGGTGGGGACATAGTTTTTCTGTGTGTCACTCATTTTTTAGGGCCTCCATGTAGCAAAAACTCAGAGATTTGGGCCTCACAGGCATTTAGAATTACTTTTTGAGGAAGTGTGGTTTGGGGGTGCTCTAGGACACCCAGCTAAGTGCTGCCCAGGAAGGGACATAGTTGTGTGGTCCACTCTGTGGACAGCCTAGCACGGACTGGCCAGGCACCCCAGTGGTCCCAGGAGGGAGCATCACGGTGATTCTGCTGGGGCTGCTCTGAACCCCCAAGTGCAGGCTCCACCCCCCCGTGTCTGCCCTGGCCCCTCAAGCAGCCCCGCACGTGTCTCCTGCCGCCAGGCGCACCGCGCCCCAGGCACGCCGAGCCCGGCCTCCACACCAGGGATGACGTGGGGCCGTGAGGGTGCCCTTTCCAATTTCCTCGTCGATGGCCCGGCTTCGGAGCAGCCCCGGCGGTGTGGGCACGAGTGTGGGAACTGGTGGGGGGGCACCTCCGACCTACGCTGCTCACTTAGAACACCAGCCTGGAACAACCCACTTAGAAACCTCAGAACTCTATTAAACGTCTCTGTAGTTTTCTCTCCTAATTAATACACACATCATTTTTGACAAAATGCGTGTTATTGGTGCCGGGACACAACTTAACATAATTAACACTATCGAATTCCAGATATCATAAATAATTATTTGAGCATTTATGCCATCTGTAACCTAGGCACTTAACGAGAATGACACTTTATTTATTTTCTTTCATGCTCGTAGTGTGATGAAGCGTACATCACAGAGGGAAAATGAACTCGGTTCCTGAAGGAAGCGGAACCCTCCGTGTCTCGTGAAGTCATTAAAATGCTTGTATTTTGACAAAGAAGCTATCAGCTGCAGAAAGAAAAGCAAATTCTCATTATTACAGCTTAAACCAGTTCCTTGGAAGTGAGCAAGGGAAACCCTCTCTTCTTTGGCTTAGCGTGTGTTGTTTTGTTTTTTTTTTTTTCCAGGGTTGAAATTGGCACATGCTCGGGAAGTGTGCTCACAGGAGAATTTTAATTTATTGATGCTTCTTGCCCTACTGGATGTCCCCAGCTCCTAGCTGAAGGTAATGGAGGGAGCAGATGTTTGGCCCCTCAGCTCCTCTCTGTCAGGTCACTCTTCAAACACAGCTTCACAGGGGCTTGCTCGCGCCGGCTCCCACTCCGCACAGGAAGCTGAGGTCATCGTGAAACATGAGGCTGGGCCTGGGCTCATGTGCTCGGCAGCTGGGCCTCCGCCTTCCGAGCACGTTAGCGATTTATGAAACAGCCATAACTTTCAGCTTACGGACAAAGAAATAAAAGTGTTGACACCATTATTGTAACATCTGTGAAGGCAAAAAAGAAAAAAAAAAAAAAGAGCCACTTTCTAAGTGCGCAAAGGGTGCCGGAGTTATAAAGGTTCTTTAATGCTTAATTGCAGTCATTATCGGCAGTTGTGATTTCTGACGGGAGCAGTTTCTTTCAGTTTCCTGTCACCCTAAAAGGTGAAGACCTTACCCCGTGATTTGCTGGGATGGCAAAGTTACGCTAATTGCAAAAGCAAGAATAGCTTCCGGGAGCTCGCCTGCCTCCATCTTGGCGTGTCGGGGTGGACCAGATCTCTCTGTTGGCATCACAGACATGTTGCTGGACAGGGTCTGAAGGATTCCCAGGCTTAGACTAGCAACCGTATTTTTGTCATCAGCGGAGGGACGGCTAAAGCTACCGTGTCTCCACCCCAGTTCCAACCACCCACGGAAACGGACTTCTAGAGTGGTGCGTGCTGACATCGAGTGAAACGCTGGGGGAAAGGGGCCCAGGGTTCTCGGGTATGTCCTTTATGGCTAAGAAGCTGGTCTGGGTGGTTAAGGCAATGAAGCATTTCCTCCTACACCAGCAGATACAATCCCCGTGATTCAAGTCCCTCTGTTCACAGCAGGTTATCCCAGAACCTTCAGGCTTCGTCCAGCAGGTGAGCCCTTCCCCGGTGGCCCTGTCTGCAAAGGTGGCTGCCAAGAAGACGACAGCGATGGGGCAGGCGTTGACGGGGCCATCGTGGTGCTGGGTGAGCACCAGCATCGGGGGGAGGGAGTGAACCTTCTCGCACACGTGTGCATGCTAGAGGAGTCGGAAAAGGAACAGGGTGCTCCGTCGCGGTGTCCCAGATAACCTCTAGGTGGGCTCAGATAGTTTGCCGTAAGGCCTATTTGGGGAAACCCATCGTCCTGGGATCGCCCCGGGCCACCCAGGGGCAGGCAGCCACCTCTGCTGCGGAACCGGACCCCAGAGCCCGCAGTGGTTCTTGCAGCCCCATCCGGCACCGCACGGCATCCCTCGATGCTGAAATCAGGCGTCAAAATGCTGGATACCTGACACCGTCTTGTGACTCTTCATTTCCCTTCAGCCGTTTAAAACCAGCCATCCCTTAGCATCAGGTGTAAAAAGTCCCAGTTGGCCTTGTCTTAAGGAAGGTCATAGTCAGTCCTGTAACATGCCGGCCTGGTGACACCATGGGCCTTCCTCTCTCGATGACACCTTGCCCCTAACGCTTGAGGCACCTGGCACAGTAGGCTCTGTCTTAGCTAAGATTCCCTAGAAAACAGGTGAGGGAGCCAGGAGTGACATTCCAGGGCAGGGAACGAAGGAAGAGGAAATCGAAGTAGGGGGGGAAGCCAATACAGAAGCACATGTCACCAGACTGGCCCTGCCTTGTAACAAACTCCAACCTACCCAGCCAGAGCATGACAGGTGCGCCTTCCCGGACAGGTGAGATGTCACCAAACACAGGGGTGTCCGCGGCGGAGAGCAATGCACGGTCCCTGTCTCCCATTGGTCAGAGTCCTCCCAGGATGGAGCCCCATCCCCCTCACACGCGGGCTCCTCACTGGGGGAAGCCCTTAGTCTCATGATCTGAAGTCCCTCTGCCTGAGCATCCCTGTCCCTTGGACATTTAGGTCCCAGCGCGGAGGACCTCGGCGATCAGTGTTTAAATACTAACTGATTGTAGCCGCGGTTCTGCCACTTTGCCAGCCTAACAGGTATAGAGACATCACAATTACCATGGTCATGCGTTATGCCGGGTTGACCAGAAGGCTGCACCAGAAAACAACTCCACACCCTCAAATGCACAAGGTGGAGCCCTCTCCGGGCGAGACAAATGACCCTCTGTGTGATACCTGGTACCGCCTCTCACCAGAAACTTCAGCAGTGAGACAATGACTCCCACCCAGAAAGTAATCTGGGTGCGTGCCGACGGGGGTGTCTGCCAGCCTGCATTGCACCGTCTTTCTTCTGCCCACCGCAGCGAATTCAGGTCAGATAATTAGCGCCCGTCTTTGTGCCGTGTGCTTTCTGAATTTCTCTAGGACTACGAGTAGGAGGTAAAAGTTCTGAAACCTTCCATGAGGTTGTTGTTGCCATGGAGACCACCCCTTTGGAATGCTCATACTTATTCCCAGTCGGGGAACAGAAGACGTTCCAAGCCAAACACTGAGTCCTGAAGCCAGGCAGAAGGCAGTGCGGGGAGGGGGGTTGGGGGGGATGGGGTCTGGGCAGTCCCCAGAAGGTGACAGTGAGGACAGAGAAATCGGGGAGAACAAACGGTCGCATCACCATCGTTCGGCTTCCTGATGGCCCAAGGGACGTGAACCGTGTCCTCAGGGTGCCCTGTGTCCAGCCTCACAAAGCAGGGCCCTGTCTGTGCCGAACCCACAGAGCTCAGCTATCCTCTTACTAATTCCTCTCTCTGCACAACCAGCTGCTCGACCTTGGAGGAGCCATGTCCCTTTTCTGGGCCCCGGTGTCTGCCTGTCTTGTCAATGACGGCTGCGGGCTGGCTGGTCCCCAAGGCCTCTTTTTGATGTAGGTAGGCCATTACGACGAGGCCGTGACCTGAAATGGCGGAAGTCCCGGTCACCGGCTGGTTGGTGCGGGGTCCGCCCCTGTCCGGGCCCCAACTAAGACCCCCGGTGAGGTGAGGCTGGAGGGGACCCTCGCGGAGAAAGTTTCCTGCTGGAGTGACAGTGCTGGGCCATTCTTCAGACCTCGAGGGAGCTGGTTGTCGGGCTGCCTTCAGTCCATCAGAAATCATTACCAATTATTTATTTGCCTTCAAATCATTTCCAATAACGTGGAGATGTGGCCACGGGCAGCGATGACTATTTCAGGTCACGTAACTACCGCGAGAAAGAGTCTGGTGACTATGGCTACTACCCCCCCACTTCCGACGACGAGGCAGTCCTTCGGGGAGGTCGGCGGAGAGCAGCAGGCTGCAGAGACAGGACGCGTGCGAGGCATCGCGTCCTGAGCCGCTGCTCCTGCCCCATGCCAGCCTCTGGGGCAGCGTCCTCTCTGCTCCAGAGGAAGAAACACCTGCCCAGGTCTCAACACCCTGCTTCATGGCAGGAGAAGCCAGGATTTGCACTTGAACCTTGGCCCTTCTTGGCTTGTGGGGAGCACTTAGCTGGCAATGGGTGGCTGTCGGTAAGGGGGGGGATGTGAGTTACATTTTTAAGATATACTCTTGCTGGGTCAAAGGAAGAGAGAGAGTCGTTGAATCTGCCCTACGGGTGGGGAAGAAGCTCAGGGAGAGCGGAAGGAGGCCTGTGGGGAGGGAAGAGAGGCGGAGTACCACGAGGGAAGGGAGGTTAGGAGCCCACCAGGCCTGCGTGGTTAGAGGCAGCTCACCCTGGGGGAGGGGGAGTCCCCGGTGCCCCCTCCTCAGTTCCAAAGCAGCAACGTGGGCGGCCACCGAGTATCCTTCCTTTCAATCGGGGGGCTCCCGAAATTCCACAGGAGCCAAGAGGAAGGCGGTTTGTACATGAAACGCTGTTTCTCCTTGAACGGTCTTCAGAAATATAATTTGAAAATTTCAAAACGTGTGTGAGGGGGAGGGTAGCGGGGTTTAAAGGGAAGCAGAAAGGTCTGCAAGCGTGTTTCTGCCCGGGGCTCCCTGGGGTGCGTTTTCCCCGCACACGCATGGCTCACGCAGGCTGGGGGCAGGCAGAGTGGGGGCCAACGTGTGGAGCTACTTGGTTTTTGTTTCTGATCGTCGGGGTCTTAACTGGTTCCTTCCTATTTGCGAAGAAAGCATCCACATTTTAAATCTGATTTATGACTCTATGCTGCTACCAACCAATTCAGAATCCAGACCACACCCCCCCCCCTTTCAGTACCGAATTAAAAGGCCGACCTCTGCCAGGAGGGATCGGTTGAGGTTGAGGTTGAGGTTTTGTTTTGCGTTGTTTTGGTGGTTTGAAATAAGGTATGAAACGATTTTAGGGAAAATTCCCAGGAGTATCATTTGGGGCAAAGACAATTCAATGCTTAATGAGCTCCAGTCCGGCTTGTTTCGCCCGGTCCGCCTCCCCGTGCAGCCCGCCAAGGCGGGTGGGGCAGCCCCGGGCGCTGGGCGCAGGCCCCGGCCGTGCCTGGAGCCGCAGGAGGAAAGCAGGCGTCCGCAGACGTGCGGCTCGGTGGCATCACGGCCCCCCACCCAGAGGCCCTTCCGGGCTGGCCCAGGGGCGTCCTCCGAGACCCCTCCAGAAGTGTCCTAAGGAAGAACGTCCAGTTAGTTCCTCGGCAGGTCGCTCCCTCGCTCGCAGCGCCGCGGCAGCCGCGGCGGGAACCCGGCCCGTGTTTATAAGAAACTCTCATGAAGTCATCGGGGTCAGAGTTCGTCTTCCTGTTATTAACTTGGCCGAGAACACTCCTGTGGACTTTGGCAGCAAGTCGGCATTCTTCATTTCAATGGGGTTCTGGGGTGGGGGGGAAGGTGAGGACGCACCTCCCGTAACCCGGGGCCAGCGGGGCCGACCACGGGCCCCCCGCCCTCCGGGACCGCGCTTGGAGCCTGCGCTTCCAGGGGCTCAGCTTTCACAGAGGGGCGGCGCGCACCTGGTCCCTCTGGCCACACGGCAGCTGCCCTTCGCGTCACCGGTAACATGTCCCTGACCGACGGCTTGGGAACAGCTTAGCCTCCTCTTCTCCTGACTGTGCGGGTGGCTGTGCTTGGTGGCACCGCGTCTGGTCCCAGGGCTGCTGTGGGCCTGCAGGGCCCTGACTCCTCCAGCCTCCGAAGTGAGTGGGCTTGTCTCCAGCCGCCTCCCCAAGTCCTCCGTGGCTGTCCCTGGGCAGGAGTCTGGGCACCCTCACTCACGTCGGTGGGCGTCAGGGCCCGGCCACAGGGCCCCTCCTAGAAGCGCTCAGAGCCACCGGGTTTTCTTCTCTGATAAATCGGGTTTGTCGGGTCTAGCCGACTGGACCACCCCCAGGCTGTGAACCCCACAGCCGTGCACCCTGCACCTGCCCTGGCTCTCTGGGGCCCCACTCCCCACAGGGCGCGCTGGGCCCGCGCTTCTCAGGGAAAGCTGCTGCCTCCGTCCTGCAGGGCGCCCCCTCGACCATGCCTGGGGCCCCCTTGTTCACTTCACCATGTTGAAAAGGCATTTCCTAAATTCATAAGGTTTTAGACACATTACGGTCTTCGGATTGCATTGTAAAGCCTGCATGGAGGAGGGTCTGGCCCGCCCCCCAACCCCAGCCCCATTCCCTTAAGGGATTGGTGAGGCGAATACTATAGTTTTCTATTTTTACAGCTGCCTGTATTTTCTCATTTGATTCTTGTAACTCTGGGAAGTAGGGCAAGGGTTACTACTCCCATTTGTCAGAGAAGGAAATGGAGGTTGAGGGACCATAAGTGACCCAAGGGCATGCGGTGCCCCAGCAGGGACGAGAGTGGGGGTCCTGGTCCCCAGCACAGCTTTCCTCCCCCCTAGCCACCTCCCTGTCCAGCAGCTGGACACCGCCACCATAAACAGGGACACAGCCTCTGGCATCCCCAGGACCCAGGCATCCACCTCGTCATCCAGCCCTCCAGGCAGGGGACACCCCTGGAAGGCGGGCCATAGGGACAAGCCCAGGAAGCTGGCATCAGGTCCCCTGGAGCTGGGAGGGGAACCCCCACGGAATGGCAGCTGCTCTGCCCAGGGGCACTTTCCCCCTGGGGTGTCTCTGACTTATAAGCCCCGCATCCCTCATCTGGCCAGAGGGTCCAAGTCGGTGGCGCCTGTTCTTGGTCACAACCTTCGTGAGATCTGCAGGTGGAAATCCGTCACACACACTCTCCAGTGTTTCCACACCGATCCAACCAAAGCGGAGGAGAGAAAGGTTTCATTTTTATACGTTGTCCAAACCCTTTACATCTTGGCGTATTCAGTAATGCAAAGGACTACGAGAACAGAAAACACATTGATCTTTTCCAGGTATGTTTGCAGGTGAACCCCCAGGTTTCCGAGGCCTTGGAGTGCCTCCCTCACTGTGCATCTAGAACATTCTACGCTAAGCCCTGGCCGTGCAGTCCCTTAACCCAGTTGCCAAAGCAGCCACTGTCGGCCCAGCTCCCACGTCCTGTGACTGGCCTCAGCCACATGGCCCTGGATCAGCCGGGGACGCCGGCCTCTCAGCGACCTGGACAGGAGAGCAGTCTCGGGCCCCTTCTCCGTCCTGGGAGGACGTGGTGGTCCCCATGGGCACACAGGGTGGGCAGCCTGCTCTGGATGGAGCTCAAAGCAAGCGCTCGGTCTGGGGAGTCCTCTGGCAGGGCCCCTGCCCCCTGAGTGCGCCGCTGTGAAGGTCGGAGCCGGACGACCTGCTCCCAGGACGGCGCAGTCCTCCAGGGCTGGTGCACGTAGGCACGGCCTCCGCGCTGGGGTCTCCCGGGCCCTGGCGTTCCTGTCCCAGGGCCGCAGTCACTTAGGCGTGCTTGCTTAGAGAGGTGGGGCTTTTCCAAACAGTTCATGAAACCGCCACGCCCAAAATGTTCAGCGCATTTGAAAGAATTTCTTTATTTATTTTGTCCATAGATGTGAAGAGAAAGGTCCATGTTCTGTTCAGCCATTTGTAATTCTGTGTTGATCCGCTTATTTCCTGTAAGGCGGGAGGAGCCTCCGGGTTTTGGAGGGGGGCGGACTGTCCCTGCCCCAGCCAGCCCTGTGTCCCCTGGACCTCCAGGGTGAGGACACTGGTGGCAGCAGGTCAGGACCGGGTCCCCGGGAGACACATGCGTGGCTTGCTAGTGGAGCATCCCTGCTCAGCGGGTCCCGACGTTTGATACCTGCCTTGCTCCCAACCAGTGGGAAATGTGAGAAACTTGGGCCTCAGGTATTCCCGGGACCTGGCAGGGTGGCGGCCCCCCAGCGGCTCCAGGAAAACCGCCAGGTCCCGCTCCACCCAGCACGTGGTGGTGGAGGGGACTGCAACCCTGGACTGGACCAGCCTTCACTCGGTGGCGCTAACCGCCGGGAGGAGAGACCAGCTCCAGAGGAACAAGAAGCGTTGTCTGAACTCCTTGTAATAGGGCAGCATCTGTGTTCATCACAAAGAAGTGCGTGACCAGAGAGAGGGTCCTGCAGGTGGGGGGAGAGGGGGGGAGGGAGGAGGGACCCTGGGGCAGGCAGCGGAGGGGCTGGCATCCACAGGAGGCCAGTGGCCGTGGGCCCATCAGCTAACCCCAAGGAGCTGCTTCCTCCTCTGGAAAATAGAAACGGTGACAGCCAGGGACCTCCCTCACACGGCTCAGGGGGGCTGCCGCCGCTTGAGGAACTCAGCAAAGTGAGGGATGTGGTTGTATTCGATGTTTCAGATAGCAGACCAGGGTGCTGGGGACCACTTCCTTATCCGAGGCCCCCACGGTCGGAGCCGGCCGGCAGGGTCGGTGTCTGCTCCCCTCAGGCAGCGCTGACCAGTGACCGCAGGGCACGCCTGCGACCACGGGCACGACCGACCCAGGGCCCTGCGCCCTGGTCCCAGCCGGCATCACGCCCTCCGTGTTTCCCAGCCCCGGGACTTAGGACTCGGCACGATCGATAAGCTCACGGGACACCACTAGTTAGCGCTTTAGCATCAATCTGACGCGGACCCTTAAATGCCTCCGTAGGGCTCCTGTTGCCGCTGGGAGCTGCCCCGGCTGGGCCGGGGGAGGGGCCTGGCCTGCGGCACGTGGCTTCACTTAGCGTCCTGCTGGCCGGGAGAGCCCTGGCCCTGGGTCCTTACGCCGCGTTTAATGCGTTAATAATCCGTGTTCCCAGTGATGCCCGCTCCCTGATATCTGGCCGATTAACAAGTGAGGGCTGCCGGGGGAACAGAAACCCGAATTACACCATCAGAAACGATACTGGGGGGTGGGCGTTTTTGCCTCTGAGATCACAGGATGGCTTTTTTATTTTAATAAAAACCAGAGGCGGTGAACAGCCCCGCCCTCCCTGGCATTGAAGAAGGAGGTGGTTCAGGCCCAGGCTCACCTCTGGGACCGAAACGCCGACCGTCTGGGGAGCTTTCGTTCAAACCCCAGCGGCGGAGTAGAACTGCATTTTCCGAGGAGGAGGAAGAAGGGAAAAGTTCATACGGCAGAATGGCTAAAAAGAACTTACACAGGAGGCACAGACGTAAAAGTAAAAAGCACAGAGTGGTCTCCTCGTACACAGTCGAGTTCTGGTTTTGTTTTAACTGGAAGAGAAGGTCGGGGTGCTCCCTTCCGGGACAGGCGGCTCTTGTCGGACTTGCCGCCAGGGGCGTGTTCGGGCCTCGGTCCATGTTGCCGTGTCCGGAAAGCCACCCCGGCCTTGGGGACGGGTGTCTATTCGCTCAGCCGCACTCGCTGCGTCACCCACGGAGGCCACCGGGGCTGTCGCTGCTGAGCAAAGGCCAGCGTCTGAGTGACCGGAGGCAGCAGGGCCAGGCCCTCTCAGAGCTTGAGGTTTCAAGTCCTGTTTATTTGGATGTGGCACCAAATGAAGCATTTTCTTTATGTTCCAGCAGTTTCTGGAAGAGCAGCTGTTCCAGGTTTGGTTGAAAGCGTTTGTTAAACTGGCGGCCAAACGAACCGGAGAGGGAACTGAGCCGGCTCTGGGCAAGGGGAAAGCTCTCGGGGTCCTGCTAGGTCCCTTTTGGGTTCCAGGTGGTGTGCTGGGGGGCAGCTTCCCTGCAGGCCCCAGGGCAGGGGGGGGGGCCCTGGGTCCTCCTCGGGGCTCTCCAGGGGACCTGGCTCCAGAGGGGAGGGCAGAGGGAGGTTCCCAGGAGGCAGCAGGAGGGCCAGGCCACCCCGCTCTCCAGCAGGCTTACTGCCGCTGTCGGGACGACTTCGGGTGCCGTGGGCGCCCAGTGGGTGCAGAGAGCAGAAGGCAGTGAGGAGCATGCGAGCCTCCTCCTGGGTGCAGCAGGGCCCAGAAAGGCAGGACCCTCCCCCGAGACCCCAGGTCCTTGCCCTGGGCTCTCAGAGGTTGGGGGTCCAGGGCTCTGACCAGCTGCCTCCAGGAGCTGTGGCGATGTTGGACGAGTCTGTGCCACGCAACAGGGACTGCATTCCCAGGTCTTCCCTCACCCCGGGGCACGGAGCAGAATCGCAGCGTCTCTGGAAACAGCATGGAGTCGGAGGTGAACCCGTCTCCAGAGACGAACCCGCTGAGCTGAGCAGCGGCAGCGTCTTCCTCCCGCAGACGGGGTGCGCCCCCCGAGCACAGAGAGCGTCCCTTAAGACTCGAACTTCCGATTCTTAACCAGCGTGGTGAATCGGTCTCCCACCCCTGGGTAGGAGTCTGCTCACGCCGACCCCATTCTCACCGGGGCGGTCTCCCTCGTCCTCCTGCCCACCTGCCAGGCCCTCCCCATTTGGCCTCCAGCCCAGGTCCCTGCTGGGTCTCCCTGCAGCGGCGGTGACCCCCGAGCACCACTGCCCCACAGGGACCACTTCACCGCCTCCTGCGCCCCCTCGTCTCCACCTGACTGTGAGTCTCCTGGGGGCGGGGACCCCGTGGGTCCCACGGCTGGGGAGGCCTCCACAGATGGCTGCGGGTTGGTTGGCACAACCGGGAAACGCGTGGCCCAGGCCACATCAGACGTCTCCTGAGTGACACATTGTTTCACAAGGCTTTGGACTCTGTCACAGCAACCAAACGCTGTCTGGGACCCGGCGAGGTGTGCCCGCTGCAGGCTGAAGGCCAACTAGAACCACGCCGCGGCCCCCCCGACATTCCCAAAACAGCGACCAATGAAAGTTGCCATTTCCGCGTGCCCTGCCGGTGACACTGTTAAATCTTCTGGCTGCACTACTTGAGGAAGGTTAGCGGCTGAAGGCAGCGTGCGTTGGAACTGCATCCGAATTGGAATTTTATCTGGCACCGTTGGGTTTGAGCTCGGATCGCTGACCTCCCCTGGTCGGGCTCATGCTGGAATTACTCAACAGAGGGCTCACTGCTGTGTGGCATTTTTAAAAAGTGTCCATGAAAAAAAAAAAGAAAGAAAAGAAGAGAAAGAAAGAAAGACGTGGGCATGCCGCCCGCACTCCCACACATGCATTTTGTTGGAAAGGGCTGCTCTCCCAACTTGGCGAATGAAAAGGAGATGTCATTTATTAGCATTTCAAAAATCGCTGCGGCCGCAGAATGGTAAACAGGGTGATGGTGATTAATCTGGACGGAAAAGGCCCACTTTGTTTATCCGATCCCTAAACAAACCAGGGCTACATTTTTTGGTAATTGTTCAGACTTTCCCCCCCCCGCCCTCCCGTTCAGAAGTGACAGAGAAAAATCTATTTCTTGGCTGAAGTAATCTCAGATAAATTAATATCATTTTTCATACAAATTTGTTTGGGGAAACTTGAAACTGTGGCATAACCTATTGATTTCATCATTTGAATTAAGTTTAAGAAATCCTACAGCTGTTTGCTGTCAAAGTTTAAACCTACTGTCCGTTTTCAGCTGGGCACCTCAGATCCATTTCACTCCTGGCTCCGTGTTTTAATACGAAAGCACACACTCGCCGCGCATGTGCTCCAGGCTCCTCCGCAGCTTAATGGGGACAGAAGGGCCAACAATTAGCAGTTTTGTTTTCCTGGGCTTGAAAGTTTTTCCTGGGCTGATTCCAAAAATTCAGTTCCTCATTTTTGACCTTTTCAGAGTTTGAGATCAACGAACCGCATTGCCTTCCCCGGGAGTGTCAAGCGCAGAATAAAAAATTACATCACATCATTTTTCATCGTGGCCAGATGAGGTCTGAGTGGGGGAACAAGGAACAGGAAAGAGAAAACATCTGAAAAATTGGCTCTGCAAGCTGGAATGTGATTTTGCTCCAAGGGGCCACTTTTTCTCCCCCTCTCTTTCCTGAACAGGCAGGTTGTAGACAGATCTGGGTCTTAGCCTGCCACCCCAAGGGTCCCAGTGTCAAGGAACAGTGATAGAACACCGTTCACTTATGCGGTATTTGTAACACACGCAGCAAATTATTAATAGCTCGACACGCCAATCTGCCGCTGTGCGTTTTTGACACAGTAGGGCCAGGAGCACTGCAGGTTTGCAGCTCAGAAATGAAGACGGTGCTTGCGAGGAGAATTGAACACAGGTGTTTCAAGCGTGTGAGTTTGAAGGTGAACATCCCTGGCTGTTGTGTGTGTGTGTGTGTGGGGGGGGGGGGGCTCAGGACAGGGAGGGTGGGAGGGCAACCAAGAGTGACAATGCTTCCAGCCCAGCTCGAAGGTTAACCCGGCTGGCCTGTTGGGGGTGTGGGCGACGGTCTTATTGATACCACCCTGTGCCGCCAAGACCAGTGTCGGCGATGCTGGCGGTGGGGCCAGCTACACCCCCGTAGCTGCAGAGGGCCGGGTGGTGGGAGCCTCTTGCTGCAAAGAAAACAACACCCAAGCCGCAGCTCAGGCCGGAACCACAAGCCTCCCCCTCACAATTAGCCGCCACTCAGAATTCCTGAGACGGAACCGCCCCCCTCCCATCGGAAACCTCCCCCTTGCTTTCCCTGGCCTCCCTTTTCCAACTGATAACCAGGTCTCGTGTTCGTCACTCGCAAATTAACAGGCAGCCTTCTCCTTTTCCTCCCTGGAATCCCGCCCACCATTCGGGCTGCTGCTCTCTCTGCACCCTGCGCCCGGCCGAGGTGCCCGTCCAGCCTTCGCCGTCCCAGCCCTTCCCGCAGCGTCTGCAGACTCGGAGGCGAGGCTGGAACGTGCCGCCCTGACGCCCAGCTGCTTCGCCTCGGCTGTGGGTCACCCTTACGGGTGCTGCTGCAGAGAGCAGGCCGGTGAGGGCCTCCCGTGGTCGCCCAGGTCCCACTCTCTGCCTGCCTGGTGCTAGCAGGGTGGTCTGGAGTCCCCAGGTGCCTGGCGGGTCACCCAGGGGAACAGGGGCAAAGCGGGGTGACTTCCAGCCCTGGGCATGCACCCAGGAGAAGATGAGGCCCCCAGGCACCCTCTGCTAGGACAGCGGGGGAATGGTGGGGGATGGCACTTCCTGGGCCTCTCGGCACCTCCTTTCAGCCTGTTCCGCTGGGCTTGAGGGGCTCGGCCTGCCTGGGCGCAGGGCCCACCGGCCTGACGGAAGAGCCCGCTGCTCTGCTGGGAGAGATGTCAGGAAGGCCAGGCCCAGTACACCCTGCCCCACCCCGTGAGGGTGAGCAGGAGCGGAGGCGGGACCGGCACCGGCTCGATCTCCATCTTACCGTCTCTTCTCTTACTGAGAACATCGGGAACTCGCACGCAGGAAGCACCGTGCGAAGCCTGGGGACCATTCCCCTAGCTCTGTGTCCTGCGGGGCCTGCTCCCTGTCTCCACGGCCCTGGGCCGGGGAGCACCACGGAGCTGCCGAGGGCTGGGGCGCTGCGACACCCCAGCGAGCCCCGACTGGCCATTCCCGAAGCTTCCCCTCTGAGTGTGCCCTTCCGTCCTGCTGGGACTGGCGGAGAAAGCTCCCCTTCCTTGGAAGTCACCATCAGACACATATTTCTCTAAAACGATGTAAAAACAGACTCAAACTCCTTTTCCCCTAAGATATTTTATTCCTCCATTTCTTCTCTGACCTTCGATCACTTTCCTGACCTTCTTGTCCCCAGACGAGGGCCTGGGAAGGACTCCCCTCCCCTTTCTCAGCCCTCCACTCACTCCTGGGTCTGCCGGGTAATTTATTGCTTTATTTCCGGGTGATTATTAGAACCGCCTTTGCACCGTGTCTTCTCGTGTCTCCAGAAGTCGGTGCGTCTGCAGACAGCGGCCGTCAGTGCCTAGGCGCCCGGCCCCGCGTGTGGGCGCGTCTGGCAGCGGCCTCCCCTCCTCGCCCTCCCCTGTCCTGGGATCCCTGTTTGGATGCCCTCATTCGAACATGGCGTCTTGAAAATCAACTGTGAAAGTCATTGTTTTGGCTCAGCGAGAACAGGAATGGCTCAGAGTCTCTTGGGAGGACCCTCTGGCAGGCAGGATGGCCGGTCGAGCCCAAGTTGGTCCATTTCCTACCTATTTTATTTTTTTTGGATGATGTGGTTAGACAACCCCCAGTGTGTAGCATACAGTGTTGGGGTTATCGGGGCTGGGGGTCTAGACTGGGTTCGAGCGCAGCCTGGGAACCGTGGAGAAAGCTCTGGGTGAAGAGCGGGCCCTGAGACCCGTGGTTTGGGCGTCTGTTTTATTCGGCAGCTGGAAGCTGGCGTCCTCCAGTCGGGAGACAGCAGGGGACACATCCTTAGTCCATCGCGAGGTTGTGCTTGGCCCCGGAAAACACTTTACACTTGTTTCAGCATTCGGACGCCATTCTGGAAAGTTCCCAATACCACACAATTAATTTCTTTTACGATGTGTAATACAACGAGGTATCAGAAAAGATCAACTCCAGGTGAACGACGCGTTTGGGCTACAATTTGATCTTAAAAATGTCGCCGCCACTTGAAGTTGCACATTAAAAGTTGATTTCTCCCCTAAAAGGCAGAATCCACCGCTGAGATCCACCTCCGGAGCCGGTGGCTCAGGCCCTGCGGGCGTCACCCAGGCCGGTGGGGGGTGCCAGTCCTTCCCACAGAGCGAGAGTGTGCGGGCCTGTCCTCTGGTCCCCAGGAGTGGGTCCCTGCGGGCGAGCTTTGCCTCGCACACCCTCTGCTCAGAGGATCGGTGCGCAGGAACCGAGCCCACGACTCTCTCCTCGGTGGGAGCCCAGCGCCAACCTCCGCTGCCTTCCGTGCCCAAAGCCGGGGCTGAGCCGGCTGCACACGCCCTCCAGCCTAAGCGCCATTTAGGAAAGAGCACCGACCGCGCTACAGACCTCCCCCTTCTCTGGGCGTGTGGGCTGACCAGGCCGAGTGGTCAGTCCCAGACTCGTCCTGCCGGTCTCCTCCGCCCACGCCGGGCGCTCCCAGCGCAGGTGGCCTGATGTCCCGCAAGGTCAGCGACATGGGGTGGGGATGAACGGTACCGATGGCGTAGCCCACTTCCTCCGCGGCCCCCTTTGTGGCGGTGACACCGGGGCACCTGCGGAAGAGCCACTGGGATCCTTCCTTATTTTTCAGCTTCCAGGGTGTGGCTTTGAAGGTGGTTTTTCACCTCACTAGATTTCGACATCCATGGAACCCTGGGGTCTTCGGTTCATTTCCAAAAAGTTATTTGAGTGCAGCCCTGTAGCCCAAAACACGTGCGTGTGAGGCCCAGATAAAGGGTGCCGGGGACGTCGGTGATGTAGGGCCGTGCGGAGTGGACCGCATGAAGACCAGCTCTGCCACGCAGCACAGCACGGACTTGTAAGAAGGCACAGGGGTGGCAACAAAACCCTAATTATTCCAACAGTTTGTATTTGTGAAATGGACACAAAATTGGATGATCGCTCTTCTTCTCCGGAACCTAAGGTTTGTGGCTACCGGGGACCAAACAGGGGCCTAAAAACCGCAGGGCAGGGAGCACGCAGGCTGTGCTGCCCCCAGCGCCCGCTCCGGCCACCAGGTCCTGGCCCTGCCTGTCCTACGGGGCCACAGCAGGGTGGCCAGGAGGCCACACTGCACCTGGGCGTCCGAAGGCCCATCTCTGCCCATCGGGAAGCCAGGTGCAGTTACCTTCCCCAGGGGTCAAATGTGACTCGCCTGGAATGCTCGCTTCCTCTTGCACCGAGCTCCTCCTGATTGGATGTCACTTCTCAGGCAGAGTTTGTGACCATCACTCGGGAGTCTCCCTGAGGGTAACTGGGGCGTTTACTTAATCAGCTTTCCCTAGCTGAGTGCGGAGAGAAAACCACAAAAGTTTCAGTCCTTTGACAAATGTTGGCATGTACCTCACTGTCACCGCCCCCCGGTGAGTGGAACAACGTGCCATGTATTTACACGCAAAGCCGTGTTTGCCGAAATCCTTTGGACGTGTCCCCTGTGTGTGCCGACTCTCAGGTTTCTCCTTTCGGATGACAGATAGAATTGGAAACCTGTTTTTTATATTCAACACTTCCAGAAAGGAAAAAAAGAAAAGAAACTTGAATTCCTTCCCGAACCTTAAGCCGCTGTGGATTTGCCGGAGTTGTCAGAATAATCTAGAGAAGGCCAAGGCCCGAGCCCTTTCCCAACACCCTCGTTCGCTCGCTTCCTTCCCCTGTTCTCTGGAACCGAAGCTCCCTCCACCCCAGTCCTCGACCCCGGCCATCCCATGGCCAAGGCCACCCAGAGATGGGTCTCCAGGGATGCCCCCCGCCCGGGCCCTGAACAGGAAGGGGTGAGGCCACAGAGGGAGCTGGAAAGCCCCCTTTGCATGAGGTCCTGGGACAACTGTGACATTAGCTGGGGAAGAGGAAGAGGAGGGAGCAGAGCTGAAGGAGATGAGGAAGCCAGGAGGGCTGCGAGGGAAGGCCACACGGAAGGTCCCCCAGCCTGGCCCGCAGCCCTGCAGGCCCCAGCCTCCTGGACCCTGGGCTGGACACCCAAAGGAGAACAGGGGGCCCAGGGCAGGCGCCGAGCCCAGGCTTCCTGGATCCCGCCTGAGCTTTTCTTGACACATTAGCTGAGTTGTCCAAAAAAAAAAAAAAAAAAAAACAAAACCCAAAACATGTTTTATTCCATGAGAAAGAAAAACTTTGGCTGAATTGTTTGAATTATTAAGGCTCGGTCCAGCAGTTTCCAAGGGCTTTCGCACTGAGGTTCCTTTACGGTTTTTATGGTCTCTCCCTCTTGGAGCCTCCCTGGATTCTCTCCCGGCGCGGGGAATAATGGATCGCCGCTCCAAGCTGTTTTTACGACAAGGTGATCCCCTCCCGGAGTCAGGGGTAAATTATGAGGCTGAAAATCTTGTTGCCTCCTGAAAGCTCTAATATTTCATATTCATAGGGAGTGCTTTACAATTTTCAAACTCCATTTCACACTTTTCCTCATTGCGGCCCCTCAAACACACGAGGGGAGTCAGGAAATGTGATCTCTGCAGGCTCCAAGGTAAGAAACTGAGACTCACAGCGCCCCGAGCCGGCGGGGATCACCCACAAAAAGGCTCCTCGTTCCGGGGAGCCACTGCTCTGCCCACCAGCACCTCCCCCACTTCCCAGAATGGGTCCCCACAACTCTTAGCAGGGACTCAAGTTTAAGGATCTTCATGGAACCCCTTACATCACCGACGAGGACACTGGGGGGAAGGAAGCCCTGGAGCCCGCTCGCCGGCGCAGTGCCCGGCTGAGGACGCAGGCCCAGCCCTGAGCTACCTAGAGTGTCGGCTTGGGGCTGGGTCGCCCTCCCCCAGGGACAGTGGCGTGCCTGCCGAGTCCTTTGTTTTACAACGGTTGGTAATCAATATCGAGCCTGGGAATCGTCTTTGTTCTTCCCCCATCTTCGCTCCAGTGCCTTAGAGTGAAAAACACCTGGGTTGTGCTTCAGTTGTGAAGATGCCACCCCTCCTCCGTGGGGGGCGAGATGTGAAGTCAAGATACGCTTGCACATTTCCCCCGAAACTTGTAAACAAATGCCCCCTTCAGAGCCCGGGAGACGTGGTTGGGGACCTGCCCCTCGGTGACGGGGTGACTGACAGCTGTGTGCAGCGGTGGCTTCCGGCGTCAAGGAGGGGGTGGGGCAGTTACTAGGAGATGGGGCTGGCCCTTGGGGCTGTGTGGAAGGTGGGTGCCTGTGTTTCTCTCACCCCCTCAGACCATCCTCCCTGGCACAGAATTACTTACAATTAGCCAAACGTTTGCAGAAGCAACATTGTAAACATGCAGGAAAAAAAAAAAAAAAGGGCAGTGAGACCATGACGAACGCTTAGAAGTCCCGTTACTCTGGTTCGGACGCCGAGAGAAATGAAGGTGTCTGAGACCGTATTGGAGAAAAAGATGTAATATTCTATTACTGGGTTTATAGCTGCAGATAAAACCCAAGTGCCCCGCTCCCAGAAACTCACCCTCCTTTGTTCAAACCGCTAATAAAGGCGAATTCCTTCAGTTTAAAGATTGTGACTCTCACCTTTAAGCTTTCATAACTGTTTGAATGGAGAAAATTAATGCGATGTAGCCAAGCCATTAGTTTGCAAAGGGAAAAAAATGGAAGAACTTTGAATCTTTTGCCAAGATGCTGAAAAAGTACGTGACAGGCAGGCACATAACTGTTTGCTCCCTCACAGCGAACAGGGGCCTCATTTTGGAGAGGGCGGCACAGAGGCCACTCAAGGCTGTGCCCTGGGTGGGCGGAGCCCGGAGAGGCACCGGCCAGGTCAATCCCAGCCCGGGAAGCCGGGGTCCGGCCGAGGGGACCCAGCCCCACTTGCTCGCTGCAGGCAGGGCCCTTCGGCTACACCCAAACAAATGAGACCGCCAAGAATTTTTTTTTCTTATTCCTAACTTTCCCATAAAAAGATTCAGGTAAATGTAGCATGACGAGTCAATTTAAGCCAATTTCAAAGTTATTTGAGTAATTGGTTATTAAGATAACAGTCTCAAATTTCAATTCAGCAATTATTGTCTTAAAGACACAGACCCAGGCATTGGGGGAAAGGAGTTATTCTTAAAGTGAAACAGGCCTGCTTTCCTGGGGGAGCGGCATTCCCTCGAGTGGGGGGCTAGTGCTGGCGACAGCCCCCTCTTCTCCAAAAGGGGCCTCCACTGCCACGCTGAGGAAGTTTCCAGAACCCTGAAGAATTGTGCTCTTAAGCACAGAGACTGAAAGGGCACCCTTGTCCTGGTTACTATGAAGATCCAGAGGTTGGCCGTCTCTCCATGTCCGTGGTCTCACACACACACGTGCACACACACACGCACACGCATGCACACGTGAGCAAGAGCTCATCCTGAGTTGGGACCCACGAAGGGACTCCTTCCTGTCCCCCCAGGAGATGGCAGAGTGGCCTCACGCGAAGCCCCCTGAAGGAAGAGAGAGCTCTGGCAGAGACCGTTGGTGGGAAGCCAGATCTGCCCTTCTGGCGATGGGCGGAATCCCCTCCAAAAAGCCTCACAGTCAAGAGGCGGGAATGCTCAGCTGGTTCCCAGCTGATGAACCCCGAGGATGGACCTGTGAGCTGTTGTTGTGAACTACGAGCTAATCCCTGAGCCCAGGCCGCAGGGGACGACTTCTAGGCGATGGTTGCTCCAGGGTTTTCTGTTTGTTTGTCTGTTTGTTTGTTTGTTTGTACAGAAATCCTTGACTCTGGGTACAGCTGGGGAAGATTTTCGCCAAGGACACGGAGTGATGGTAAGAGTGACCACTGCCACACCAAGGTCTCGGTGTCTGCTGGGCCCGGCGTGGTGGCTTGCGAGACTCACTCATCAGCTCTTACAGGGCTCCTGCAGGGAAAGGGGTTGTGAGTTGGGAACACTGAGGCCCCGGGTCCTGCAGGGTGCAGGGTGCAAGGGGGTGGAAGACAGTTCCTGCTGCAACACCAAGTTCAAAGCCGCCAGACCAGATTGTCACTGGAACGTAGAAAGGAGGACCCAAGGCTCCGCTGTCTCCCAGACGCCAGGGTGAAGAGACCGTGGCCCGGCCAGGCAGGCAGACGTTTGCACCCGTCCATCCTTCCGCCAGGTGTGCAAACACTCTTTGGGGGTCTGCATGGGGCCAGCAAGGCCACAGGGAGTGGGCAAGGAAGGCCCACCGAAAGCAGGCATCGTTCAAAAGTGAACTATGGCAAGTCATCCATTCGATGGTGAAAGCCACCGGCGATCTCTGAGGACAGGTGGGAATAGGTCCCCACAATGGCGGGCCCCACCTCCCTGGCCATGGCTGTGGCCACACTGTGCACTTCCGAGCACCCCCAGAACCGGCGCAGGCCCCCCGGTGCGGGCTGGGCTGCCCCTAACGTCTCTCTCCAGTGGCCCGGTGCAGGGCGGCGTTCGGTGTGGAGACTGGGGGACTGGGAGCCGGGAAGGAGCCGGGGGAGGTCCCCTGCCTTCCCGTCACCTGTCCTGGGAGATTGAGGTGTGCTACGCTTGTCGTCAGAGAAAACTCCTTCCGGGTGGGCAGGGGGGGAAACAGTGGCACTTCCCTGTAAATGCCGGACCCTGCAAACGAATGTATGCATGGGTTGGGCTCACTGTTCGTTCTCCCGAATTAGCATCTTTCCAAGTTTCGGTCTGATTTAAGCAGCCCCAGGCGGGGATCCCACGGTATGAGTTATAAGCCAGACATTTCCTGAGGAAGGGAAGTGGAGAGACCGAGGGCGGTGGAGGCCCAACTTCCGGTCAGCTGCAGACAAGATTTAGGCAGTTTGGAGAGAGCATTCGGTCCTTATGACAATGTACAGGATATTAGGATGAAAATGCCCTCTTAAATATCGCCCATTTCCTTTCCTTATTTCCGAACTTCGGTTGACCATGAGATCCTTTGTTCACAGTTTTGCGGGGAGGAAGGCCAGCCGAGGAACAGCCACACGCAAACCCAGATTGATGCCAGCAGTGTGTGCGTCCCCCCCGCTCACCTGCACCTTCCGTCCCACCAGGCCCCTCACGCTGCCTGCCTCCCCCACCCCCGGCTGCCCACAGACCTCTTCCTCCTTCTAGAATTTATCATTTCAGGCATGTTCTTGTCGAACAACAAAGAGTGGCATGAGCAGCGTGTCACAAACAGCTGCCCCTCTCAGCCCTCACTGAACAACCACAACAGAAGGAGCTACAGGTGGAATCGAATGTCTAACTCCGGGGCTGGCGTCTTCTCCGGGCTCGGTCCCCCAGAGGTGCAGCCGGGGCCGCTGTGCGTCAATAGCTGGCTGACATCCCCCCCCGTGGGTGCACCCCAGGCGGGTGAGCCGTAGGCTCGGAAGAGCACAGCAGCGCCCACAGGAGGTGCCGTTGGTGGAAGAGAGAGGGGCCCCGAGCAAAGCCCTCCCACTTCCCATGCCCAGAACGCCCTCCCCTGCTCCCGGGACGCGTCTCCCCAGCACCGTGGACAGTCGCGCCTCCTGCAGCCTCCCCGTGTCCCAGGCGCTGGCCCTCACAGGCCAATGGGACGCCAATTCCTCCGTTCCAAACCGCCATCCCCTCTCCAGCTCGGGCTGCAGGGAGGAGAACCCCAAATGGAGCGCATCGAGTCCTACGATGGGAACATCTAATTCGGGTTATGTTTAAAGCGTGGAGAAAGTGGATGATCAACTTTTTATTAAAAACATTTGCTGTCTCCATGGAGACGTTAAAAAACACTGGGGCAGAGGAAGGACAAACGGAATGAGGCTTGGTAAAAAGCAGTTAATATCCTGTGAATTGGAACTCCTGGAATACTTTAATTATGAAATAAGAAGGTAATCCAGTCAGCCTCCACTCCAATAGCGCAACCTGGGCCTTTAAATTATTAAGTGCTAAAAATCATTCTCTTGTTCCCAGTCTCTCATGTGCTTTTACACTAATTCCCAGCATTAGTGCATTTGGCTCTAAGTTGGGGGTGTGCTGAGCCTGGCGACGCTCCGAAACGCCACGGCGAAAAATTGGTGGCTCACTGGGGAACGTGCTGTCGGTCCGCCGTTTGTTTAAAATTAGACAGTCTCCTTCCGATTAGGTTCGGTGATGGGTGGTTCACAGGCTCGGTGGGAAGGCAGCAGGCTTCCGGGGCCTCCAGGAGGTGGTGCAAGGCCTCCCCGAGTCTCCCGGATCTGCGGAGATCCGACGTGACACAGTCTCTTGTTCTGTGTCCCGGGCCCTCGACGGGAACCAGGCCTCCGAGGGCCGCAGCACGCTTGCCGACGACACAAAGGCCGTCCTCTGTAGGGAGTCCCCGGGAGTTCCCTGCTGTCCTGTCCTCGTTGCTTGGCTCCGATGGCCTCACAGCCGACCCTGACTGAGAGGACAGCAGTGGCTGCTACGGCCCATGACCAGCAGGAGCCCACGCCAGCCCACAGAGCACCTTTTCAGGGTTGAAGCCAGCATGCCGGGGACCAGCACGAGGAAGCGGGCCCGGGACGGTGAGAGTGTCAGTGGGCTGTCCCCAGGTCTGTCTGCCTCTCCGGGAGGAAGGCCTCGGAGAGCACATCGAGGCATCAGTGCCGCCAGCCCTGACATTCGGCCATCGGCCTTCGGAGAAGCTGGTTCCTCCCATTCCTTTGAGGAGGGAAGAGTCCCCTGGCCGTGGCTGGGAGGGTCCCAGACTCCGCTCGCTTCCAGGCAAAGTGATGGACAGGCTTTCAAGAACTTGGGGCCAGGAGGACCGGGGGTACCCTGATGGCCCAGCCCGTGACCCGTGTGCCTGGGAGCAGGCCACACACACCCGTCTTGCGGGTGAGGAGAAGGAGGAAGCCTCGTGTCCCAGAGCTGGGCAGGCAGCTACCCGGTCGAGAATCGGTCAGAGCTGCACCAGCAGGGCTGCCACCTCCCTGCTGCTCCCTCACAGTCCCCGCAGGACACCCATGAGCCTCCAGGTTCCAAGGCCTCGGGCTGAGTTGCCACTGCACGGGACCCACAGCATCAGATGGGGGCGGGGGATTCTCAGCCCCATCAAAGGCTCTTCACCCATCGCCATGGCTTCAAGGGTGTGGCTGGACTCTGAGACGCTTAGGACAAGCCCAAGAGGCGCAGGAGAATGCCCTTGACCAGGCCTAGGACAAGTGTCCCAGCAGGCAGTGCTGCAGACAAAAAGGACCCAGCTCACAGTCCCCGCCCAGCCCCATGGGGCCACCAGGGTCAAGGGCAAGGAAGTGCAATGCTACACCACTTCTCTGCTGAGGGGATCTTTCTGGAGGCCAGGGCTGTGGCCCGGGCAGAAACGTCATCCTCTTCCCTCCTTCCCTGCTCGGAGCCCGCTGGTGCATGGCCCAGGTGGAGGGACCTGGCCCCACTGGGTGGACACGTAGCCTTCACGGTGGAGGCCAGGAAAAGCTCTGCTGAGGCAGCCCGAGGACGGGGTCGGGAGCTTCAACTTGGCCACGGCGCCCTCAACAGGCAGAGCGGTCCCCGCCTGGTCCGAGGCAGTCACCCCGCTCCCCCCGCCGCCAGCACGTTCTGGAATGGTCAGCCAGCGGGGCCCATCTTCTTGTGCCATGGAATGGTATGGATGACACAAAACTGCACAGGTGGGCGGAAGGACCCAGGTGAATTGTCCCCAGCACCGTTCACGCGGCACCTGCCTGACTGAAGTGTCGTTCACAGGCTGACCTCCTCGCCCGTGGGCAGCACGCAGCATTCGGCCTGTGTCTTTCTTTTGAAGGATGGAGAGCCCCAGGGGACCCACAGAGACTTCCAGAAGCTGTGGGGGACCCAGGGGAGGGCTGGGACCTTTGAGAGCCAACCTGAGCCCAGGTGAAGCCCTAGAGGCCTGAGGCCAGGTGTCTGTAGCAGAAGAGGCTGGAGGCTTCTAGGGGCACAGGAGGGCCCAGCTGAGCTTCACCTGGTCCAGGCACCTGGGACCTCTGGGGTCACTGAGTGGAATCCACAGGAAGCCGACAGATGGGAGCCAAAGTCCGTTTGTACACAGAGCCTGAGTGTGACCACAGTGCAGGGGCCACGCCTTCACCAGGTCCTGGGTGGGGCTGGGGCAGAGGCAGTGGCGCCCCGCTCAGCCGACTGCCCCCAACCCCACAGACTCACAGCTGGACCAGACCCTCCCCTTCTGTAGCAAAGACGGCTCCTCCCTCCCAGCCCAGGGGCCATTCCAGAGGCTCCTCCCTCCCAGCCCAGGGGCCATTCCAGAGACAAAGTCCACTGGGCCCTGGCCACAGGCTCCTCTGTGGCCCAAGCCTGCCATTCTTGCCGAGAGGCCCTTTTTTGGATAGTAAAGGGAACGTTAAAATACGTAACATTTAAAGTGCGGATACGTCCGGGGTCTCCCAGCGGCCCAGGCAACTGCCTCCCATTTTTCCGTTGGTTCTGACAAGGACGCAGGTGACACTGACCGATACCTGCTGCAGAGGAAAGGTCCCCCTCTTTCACTATTACGGGGGTGCCAGCATGAGCCACCCTGGCCATGGCAACGGGGACATGCCCGTGCCACTGTAGAAGCAGGAGCTGGGGCCAGGGAGGCAAGCCCGCCCCAGGTCCACGGCCCAGCACTCAGGGCGCGGCTGCTGCCGGGGCTGGTGAGTCCCCAGGCAGTCCCAGGAGTCCGCGCCCTGCTGGAACTGGGCCGGCCCCCGAGGGGGTGGGTGAGGAGGCACCGGGCCAGCAATCCCAGGTGTGCGGGGCCCAGGTGACAGCCCCAGGGAAAAGAGAAAATTGCAAAATTGTTGCTGCTAAATCAACCCCATTAAAAATGGCAATTATCCGTGCTTCCAGGGTGGGCGAAACCCCACAAGCCAGTTAATGAGAAAACCTCCCCTGCTCTCGGCCACTGCTGTTCGTGGCTGTTTCGGGTCTCCAGGAGTCACCGGTGGACCCAGGTGGAGAAGGACTTTGTGAGAGACCCTTCCCTTGGGAACCACGTGCCTTTGCGGACACCCCAGTAGGACTGCCTGGGGGTTCTGGTCATCTCCATGGAAACCATTGCTGCCCCAGGGTGAACGGTCAGTTCCTGGGGCCTGAGCAGCCTATGCCGTGTGACCAGGCACCAGCTCTGTGACCAGGGTCTCAGTCTTCTGCCCCGTGAAATGGGCTCCTGGTAGAGCCCACGCCGCTGGGCTGAGTGGAGACCCCACCCCCACAGTGAGGACGCAACAGGTATTCTCCGTTCCTTGCGGACCCTCAGGGGGTCTAGTCCCCTGTTCGCACATGGTATCCACGACACCCAGTGTGAACTGCATGGGACCAAAGTCACACCCATTCACATATTCTTACGTGTCCGTGATTTAGTCAACCAAGGCTTACGGTGGCCCACGGGGACATCCTCCCTCCTTCTGAGCTTCGCAGGCCCAGGTGGAGTCACTGAGCCAGAGATAAGGTAAAAGCCGAACTGTGTGGTTTCGGTTTGTTTTGCTACATTACCAAACGTAAACGGCAGCCTCTTGTGCTGGCTGGAGGTCAAAAAAACGCGTCCACTCTCACGGCGTGCTCCATGCCAACGGGGCCAACGCTTCCCTGCGATATTCGGGGACGACCTCGAAAGGCGTAAGATCGCAATACCTTCTGATGCAGGGGGAAGCCCGACCGTGCACGCTTGTGCTATGGAAATGGATTTTTAGAAGCCCTGTGCCGGCGACTCCTTGCAGCGCTGTCAGTGACGGTGAAGACAAGAGGAAACTACCCGATTCAGCCATGGACAGCGCACCAAAGGGACGGACCGCCGCTCCGCCATGAAAACCACGATGATGAAGACTGTGGGAACGAATTACACCGACGGCGTCAGAATTCACAAAGGTGGGGGAGGCGCCCTCTGGCTGGAAAACAGGCTGGGATGCATGTGGGGCCGCGACGTCCGGTGTTGGCGTTTGGTGGGATGTGTGCTCTGTTTTTCTTCTCGCATCCCGGTGATGCTGACACCAGGGATTTTTATCGCTATGACAACATGAACAGCGGGTGGTCAGACACCCAGCGCCGAGTGGACAGGAACAGAGATACCCGCCACGGCCGGTGCACAGGACCAGGGTGAGGGAGACAAGGGCCAGCACCCCCTGTGTGGGCCGAAGAGCCCCTGGCACCCTGTCCCCTCTCGGCCCTCCTGAGAGGGAGATGTTTCTCCTGGACCTGCGGAGAGACCCCACCCCGGTGATGTGGGCAGACAACTAACTGCCAAACTATGAAAATGCGAATTTGGATCCTCCCGGGAGAAGGAGCAGAGGGGCCGGAGCAAGCAGACAAGGAGTGAGGGAGGTGGTGTCTGACCCCGACGTGGCAGCCGGGGTCGTGAATGTGGTGTGCACACCCCTGCTGTGGATTGGATTGTGTCCCCCCGAAAAACATGCCGGAGTCCTGAACTCCGGTGCCTGTTAAGGCAGCTTCACTTGGAAAGGGGGCGTCTGCGGATAAAGTGGAGTTGAGGTCGCTGGGGACTGGCCATAATCCCATACGACCGGTGTCCTTATAAGAACTGGGGAAAGGTCCCCCACGCAGAGGGTGTGTCACAGGTGTAAGGAAGAGACGGCCACGTGGTGATGGAGGCGGAGGCTGGGGTGACGTTCCCACCGGCCGAGGGCTGTGGACCCACCCCAGGCGGGAGGGGCAGGACGGATTCTGCCCCCTGGCTGCAGAGGGCACCCACGCGCTCCGCCCACACCTGGCCTCAGGCTCCGGCCTCCAGAACCGCGGGAGCCGATGCCTGTTGTCTGGGCTCCCAGCTCGTGGGGCTCGGTTACAGCAGCCTGAGCAGACGCTACACGTAGACTCTGAATGTCAGGTTCTCTGTCTCTAAAAGAAGAAAATGCTCTTTTTCTTGGTAGGGCAACCGAGTCTTTAAGCTTTTTGTCCCTGAACTAAGTCACTTTGGCCTGGCGAGAGAACCTGCTCTCAAGGTTCCGGCAGGCCCAGAAGGCACAGGAGACCACTCTCCCGAGAGCGGAGCCCCAGGCCGAGGTGTTTCCACCCTCGCCCACCTGGTGCTGTCCCCCGCCCTCGGACCAGGCCCCCACTGGGGCTGCGGAGAAACGATCAGCACTTCTGTGTGTCCTCTGTAAAATCCCACTCGCTTCTTACAAAACGCTGGTGGAGCTGGAAAACCCGAGCAGAACCTGCAGTCTCCAACCGAGTGCCTGGACCCAGCCTCCCCGGGGGCAGCGCCTTCCACCCCCCCCGCCCCACAGGGACTTGTTCCAAGCAGTGAGCCCGTGGGGCAGGGGTCCCCTTCACCAGCTGAGGTTGGTACTGTATTCCCCTGTCCTCTGACATTGCCTAGAGCCCCCCCCCATCCAGGGACACCAGCCAGGGCCCCCCATGACATCGACCGCCAGGGCCCCCCAGCCGCCCACGCTGCGACCTGGCAGCTCCTCAGACAGACTCCTTGCGGCTGACGAGCTGGCACGTTTCGAAGAGGACCAGCCAGGTGCCGTACCGCGCCTCCCTCCGCTGGGATCTGTCTGATGGTTTTCCTTTTCCTCGTGATACGTGTTTCTCCTGAAGAACGCGGAGGTCAAGTTTTCCTCACGTCTTACCAAAGGCACGTCACTGTCAACATGCCTTGTCACCCCTGACGCTGACGACGGTCACCTGGCTGAGGTCCGTTGTCTCCGCGGTCAGCTTGCTCGTCCGCCTTCCGCGCTGCCCTCCTTCCAGGCTGCCCTCCTGTGACTTTCACACGTAAGGGGAGGGGGCGAGGGCCCACCTCCTTGAAGGAGGAGCAGCTTACACAGATGATTTGACGCTGGAGATTTGTCTGTTCTGCTCCACTTACTTATTTATTCCATCAGTTATTTCTATCAGTATGGGCCCGTGGATATTTATTTTATACTTTATTTATCATCAATGCTACATATTTATTGTGTTGCTTGGGCTATTGGGATCTCTCTCAGCTGGTGCTGGGCCCCTCTGACACCAGGGGGGTATCTGTCAACAGCTGCACTGAGGGATAATGGACATACAGCGCATTGCGTGCATTCGATGCACACACGCTGACGGATTTGAACCCATCGCCGCGATCCAGGAGACAGACACGTCAGCACCTCCGAGTTTCCTTGTGTTGAGTTCTGTTTTTTATGTTGATATGGAACCGACGTCGGAGATTATATCAGTTTCGGGCACATGACGCGACGCTTTGACATCTGTGTGTATTGCAAAGTGTTGCGTGTGCCCTTTTGTTTTCGTGTTTCGGTGGGACGAGCACTTCCCGTCAGGTCCGCGCTTCTAGCCAACCTGTAAGTGCAGACACGGCGTGTTAATCACATGGGGCGTGCAGGCCTACTCGCCAGTGCCTTGAATTCACGTTTTTACGTATGTTTGCTGACGAGCCGCACGTCAAAATTGGCACATTGCACGTCTACGCTGTGGGCGCATCGGTGCTTGATGGGGTGTGTGCAGCCGGACGCTGTGCAGCAGCGGAGGGTGGCGGAGAAAAAGATCAGCGTCTGCGGTTGGCCCGCCAGGGAGAGGACCCCATGCCCCCTGCGCCCCGAGGTTCCACGGCACACTTCGCCCTCTCCCGAGCGTGCTGCGCTCTGCGCCCGCCTCATCGTCTTCCGAAGCGGAGAAAACCCAGTGTCCCCATGGCTGTGTGTGACCGTGAGGCGGGACGTGCTTCCATCCCGCGGGGGCTGCAGTGAGACCAGGGTGGGGGCGCTTCCTCAGCTCCGCTTCTGATGGGCCGGCGGCCCTTGCCACCTGTCCTGGGACCCTGGAAGCCACCGCCAATCGGGAAACTGAGGCAAGGCCACACCGCAGGGAGATGGCAGCACGGGGAGCAGGTCCCTGCCCGTGGGAAGCACACCCCGGAGTGGGCCCTGCAGCACGCGCCCTCGTGCCCCAGCAACCTCCACTGGGGCGGCCACTGCCTCTGTCCCTCTCGCCCAGTTGGAGCTCCTGGAGGGCAGTGGGTCCCCCGTGCCCGCCGCAGAGAGGGGCCCTGTGTGTGTTTGTGGGCGATGACAAGGAAGCACACCTGGTGTTCCAGAGGCACAGGGTGGCTGAGGCTCCCGGTCCACGCTCAGCGAAGGGCCGACTGGCGGGATCCGGCTCCAGCTGGATGCTCGTGGTGCTGAAGGGGTGGAGGGCCTGCAGCCCGTCCTAATGGGACGCACCTTGGCTCAGAGTGCTGCCCCTTGGGAACAAGGTGGGGGGACCCAAAACGCCCTTGTCCTTGTCAGGTCTTGTCTCACGGGAGCCCCACTTGTCTCAGACGGGGGCCTTCGCTCATCCGGTGGTGTCGCGGCCAGCAGCCGGTTCCCCAGCCCACGCCTTCCTTTCCCTCTTCCCAAACACCGTGCAGGGCCCTAAGCAAGCACCAGCGGCAGACCCACATGTCTGCCGGGTTTCCTCCGAGCTGAACGCCCGTGGGTGCTCCGAGGGGCAGGGCCAAAAAATGGGCCCGCTTAGCCGTGGGCACTGTGTGCCTGGCCCTGCACTGAAACGCCTGATCCCAACAAGGCAGGCGGAAATATTCATCCAACCCATTTTTATTTAACCCGCGCGGACCAGTCCCATGCAGCCCACGCGGACGCCTGGATGCTTGTCAGGAGAAGCAAATTGCACTCTTGACGGGCCAGAGCGGCGGGCCGGGCGGCGGCTTCTCTGCCTTCACCCGCTTCCCTGGAAGCCGCGGGACGAGGGCAGCCGTCCATCAGCCTCCACGGCGATCATTACGGGTCGGCAGTGAAGCAGAAAAGCGCCGTAATAAACAGGTCCCGCTGCCTCCCATCACTGCATTCATCCTTCCCCACGCATGCCGGGCCCTTCTGGCCTTGCTGAGCGTTAAATCCCCGTCCAGCTGTTTGACCCTATTACGGGAACATGATGGGCCCCCCCGTCACTTGAAATGCCTGCAACAGTCGGATGCACCGAATCTATCTTCCCGACAGGTAAACCTATGGATAATTTATTTTTATGTGCTTTCAAAGGGTGTTGACAGCAGCCGGCACGTCCACCACGCACGCCCCGCGGTCAGGGGAGTGGGTCCCGCGGCTCCAGCGGCCGCTGTTCATGAGCCCGAGGGGAGATGCTAGAAGGTGTCCAGCCCCTTGCCTCCGGACCTGGGGCGCCGGCGACACCGAGGTCCGGTTCAGAACACGGTAATGGCTCTGACCCAGAATCAGACAGGGCTCCCCTCAGCTCCATTCAGCGAAGCCACCGAGCGGGGACAGCTGGCCGGCGGCAGGGCTGTCAGGGGGCTGCACGCAGCAGGACAAACCCCCTTCTCAGGGCCGCACTTAACCGGTGCGGTTGAGCTCGGGGAACGTGCTCTGCTGGCTTCCCCGCTCCTGCTCAGCCCCTCCTGGCCGCTCAGGCAGGCACCTCAAAGCATTTGCCCAAAATCTGAGTGACAAGGGCGAAGAGCTGGCAGGAGGGCTTTCAACTTTGTGGTCACTTCTATCACAAAAGGGAGCCGCGCTCGTAAACCACCGCCTTCCGCCGGCGGCAGGCCCTGCGCCGCCCGCGCAGCCCGGGCGCAGCGGCAGCGGGAATGACTTCTAAGTCGCCCTCCGGACCGCCGTTTGACCGCGCGCCTTCACAATGGGTGCCATTTAAGCCTCCAGAATCCAATCAACATGTCAGTGAAATTGCTGCTCATCTGTCGAGATTAAGCCTCCGACTATTACCTCAGATTTAGTAGAAGTCTGAGGTCCTGGCGCATCTCGCTGAGCCCATTAGTAACACCTGGAATCATTCGCATTAGTTTAAGATCTGGCACCATAAATTCCCAGCCATTAATGATTATTCTGACTCCTCAGGATAAATGGCTGAACGTTTTTGATAATGAAAATATACCTTCCGCGGCGGCCCCTGCGCGAGCCCACACTGCCTTTGTGATGTACTTCCTGGCTGATTGTGGCGGACGGTCCCATAACTCTCGCGCGGGTTTTTAGCGTGCTGGAAGGAGTTGGAGGTCTGTTGTACGATTAATTTAAAAAAAAAATTAACGAGATATTTGTTGCGCTGTTTGCCTTCGGAGATGCAATCAAATCTCGGCGGGGACGTGCGGGTCGGGGAGCCGAGGTGAAGGTGCCTCGGCCCCGCAGCATTCCCGCCCCGGCCCCGGGCAGTCGCCAACGCACCAGACAGACGTCCCCGACACAAAGGCAAAAAACTTCAACGGGGGATGATCAAAAATAACAGGCGAATTTCATCGCGGGAGCCCGGTGTGTCCGCTCAGTTATAGCCGAGAGAGAGGATTTAAATATCTCAAATAAATCTTTTCATTCCCCGCACATTCATCTCTTTTAAGTGCTCATTAAGGTGGGGCGTGACAGTCTTGGCAAATGAAACACTAATTCTTTTCCTCTGAAGCCTGAGTGTGCCGTCCCCAAGGGCGGCGGTAGTTTAGGGGGATTATGGGGCCAAGGCAGAGCGGACTCCTGGTCTGCATCTCGTTCCAAAAAGTGGGGGGGGGGGGCGGTTTGTCTGACGCCTCCGTTCCTCTTGCTCCTGCCGTGAGAGCCGGTAGATCTGAGGGAAGCTGGTGTCGGTTTGTGGTGTCTGATAAACACTCCTCAGAACGGAGCGGAACGGGGCCGGGGCCACCCCACCTCCTCGCAGCTCAGCGCGATCTGTAGTCGGCTTGTCTTTGGTTGAGTTAGACCAAGTTTTCCAAAGACAGAAGCTGAAGGAGGAGGCTGGAGCTTCCTGCTCCCCGCTTCCGAAGGCAGCACTTTCTCTCTGTCTCTCTCTCTCTTTTCTTAGTGATAAAGAAACTGTGTCTAGAAATGTATCCGCGCGTTCGCCTGCCACTAAACTCTAATAAACGCCTGCATTGGGGAGCGCCGTTGCAGCCGCTGATGTTTCCGGAGCGCTTGGAGAGAGGCGCCCAGGATTCTCTTACACAATAAAGGTTTATAAAACGAAGCCTGCGGACTCCCTAATGAACTCAGAAATGGTTATTGATTCACATTAGGACCGATTTGCTTAAATTCAGCTTGAAATTGTGCACACACACACGATCAGAAAGCAATGCCTGGGCACCTCGGGGGCAGGTCAGAGCCCCTCCCCCGTGCAGCAGGCGCTGCCCCCGGGGGCTGTCCTGGAGCTCTAGCCTTTCGTCCCAGCCCCCTGGAGCTGTCCCCCACCCAGGCCCATCTCAACAGCTCCCTAAGGGACGCCCGGGTGGCTGGACAGCAGCTCTGCCGTGCCCCGGGCCAGGTCAGAGCCCACACCGGCCGGCAGGCTCCGGCAGAGTGCAGAGCATCAGAGGGGGAAACGGAGACACACTCTCAGCAAAGGGTTTGCTGGCGGTGGGAGCGGGGAGTGTGACTCCCAACTGTTCCGGCCAGCAGGGAAAATGTGAAGGAAAAAAGAGGACAAAAAAAAAAAAGAAACAGTCCAAAAGACGAGGACATTGGAACGTTACGTGAAAAGCTGAAAAGATAACCGTGCACTTGCAGGAGAAGCATGAAGATGGGAGAACACGAGAGCCCAGAAGGTTTCATCCAAGACTCTAAACGCCGTTAACGCACCGCGTGGAGGGCGGCCCGGGCGAGGAACGCGACTCGGGGCCCTGGTGGGAACTGCACAAACAGGGTCTTATTGAAACATTAAACCCGGAGCGAGCTGCAGCCACCAGTGGGCACGCGATAAACAATAATTGATGATGGCCATGATACTCAAATTTAATTCCATGTTCCACGGGAAGTCCCCGGGGCCTGGCTGGGGATGGACATCCGCACAGAGGCCCCTGCTCCTTTGGTACGGCGGGGCGTGTGTGAGTTTGCCCCACCGGCAAACCTCATCTGCCCTGTGGGGGCCAGGGGAGATGACCGCCCGGGGCAGGGCTTTGGGGGGTGGGCTGGGATCTCAGCACCGTCCCGTGGTGAGCAGGCAGAGGACGGGGGAGCAGCCCAGAGACCACGCCTCCCACGCAGAGGAAGCTGCGTGCGGACACCGAGCGGAGGACCGGGCGGGAGCCGCCAGCGCGGGGATGCTCCCAAGCTGGCAGAGCTGAGGCCTGCTCTGGGGAGTGGGGAGGGGATCAGACCTCAGCCCCCGGCCCTGGCCCACGTGCAAAAGGGACACCCCTTGTGCTCGCTACTCTCCTGAGTGTTCACGGGACAGGAGCCAAGCCAAGTGGGGCCCCTCCCAGGACAAGGGTCAACCCTGCCGCTGACGGTCCCCTGGGCCTGCGGAGGCAGCCTTGTGTCCACAAAGGAAGGGCTAGGACTCAGGACACACAGGGGGCAGGAAAGCCGAATAAGTGGAGAGCAGAGAAGCAGAGGATTGGGGAACAATGCGGGGACTGGAAAGGCCTCTCGCTCCGCTGTCGCTGTCCAGAGGACGCGAGCGGAACCAGATTCGCCAGCTGACACCGAGGTATTTTTAAATCGCAAGAAGCTGACTGATTATAAAGGCAAAGGCTTTAATAAAGAGAAGCTGAGAGTATTCCCAACCCCACACTTTCTCTGCTTCTCAACCGAGCTTTTTTTAGGATATAATTTTCATTAGAAGGCAAATTTAAGCACATTAGAAGCAGCAGGCTTCCCCCAGCCCGCTAGTTCGGTGTTTGAAATACCTGTGCGTCTATGCACATGTACACATATGCGAATAAACACACCTGTGCGTGCACGCACACACGCACACGCACGTAATATCCTGTGTTTTGTGTGTGCGGCACACATATGCGCACACGCACATTTTACATGTTGCGTGTGCATCACACAAACAGTTTGTTGTATCCCCGCGTGCACCATACCCCCCCCACGCCCGCACCTACGTGGGTGCACACCTCAGCAACACATGGGGGGTGCTCCCTCTACGCCGCCCTCCATGATCTCTGAGAAACACTAAGGAAGCAAACCATTAGAATTTGAAGCTATATTAACCCGAATGAATTATGCATTCAGCGGCAGGTGATCTTTGTAGACAGCGTGCCCTAGAATTTTTGGAAGGTGCAGGGAATTTGTAGAAATAATGATTACGAGGGAGGAAATGATGTGGGGGGGGATGGTTCAATTCCGACTAATAAGTGCTTCATAATAGCTCAAAAAAATCTCTGTCAGGCCTGCGCCTCTTTCGAAATGCAAATGGGGAGCCGGGCCGCGGCGCCCGCCGCGCGGGGTACGCAGACGAGGGTGCGCGCCACTGCGTGTCACTCCGAATGATGTGGAAACAGCGGGAGCGTCCTGGCTGCGGATAATTACGGGAGAGTGACAGGTTGGTAATAAGTTCTCATTTGGGAGTCTCTCAGACGCGGGTGCGGGGACGGCCTGCATGCGCCGCGCTGGAGTTCCGGAGCCCTCTGCGCAGGGGAGCGGGGCTGGGAGAGGGACCCGGGGCTGCCGCCGCGAGGATGTGGGCGGGGGTGGGGGGCTGCCCGTGAGCTTTCTGACACGAGCCCCCCTCCTTCTGTTAACCTTGAAAATGAGTAAGTGTCCTGGCAGGACTCAAGGACCAGGCCATCCACCGCTGGGGGCTGGGCGTGGGGGGAGTGGACAGATGAAGCTGTGGCTGGGCTGGCCCGATCCAGCCAGGCCACAGGGGCCCTGTGGGCCGCCACCGTGGGTCTGCTGGGGCTACCGTTTCCCAGCGGGCGGTTGTTCCCTGGAGTCCCTGGCGTGTTTAAGGTGAAAGCAGGCTGCGCAGAGAGACTGTGGGCATCTGTCAGGCTTGCAGGTGATTCAGGTTTGGAGCCTGGCATTATTGATGCAAATTATTAATTATCACAAACGAGGAGGAGGAATATTTAAAGACGGCGGTGGCAGGCTGAGCAGGTCGGGCCAGCCGTCACTCACTCCCGCGCACGTGGGGAGGGAGCGCTGCGCTACCGGCTCCGTGGGTTCGACGGGGCCCTCTGCCGGCACCACCAACCCTGCCGCACCTCTCCCGACAGGGCGGCGGTCGGCCCACAGCCTCGGCGCAGAGCTCCTCCGAGCCCCCCGCACCCCAGGGTGGCCCTTGACCACAGACTCCCTGTGGGCGGCGTGGCCAGCACGGTGGACACCCTCCCTTCTGGAACCTTCTGGTTCTGCAACCTCCCACCCTAAACACCTGCCACCCAGGTGTGCCTGGCAGGTGAGCATGGTTCTTTCCCAGTCTGGACTCCCCTGCAGGGCCTGGTCCTGGGACAGGCCCAGGGACCTGCCTTCAGCATCTTTCCAGGGTGGAGATTAGTGTCGGGGTAGTTGTTAATTTCTCGCTCTTCACAGGGCTGTTTTCAGTCAGTCTGCCTTGTGGAAGGTTTTGGTGGCGAAAAGGTAGTTTGACCTTCCTCCCCGGCACCATCTCCTACCAACCAACACATCTGTTACCGACAGAGTGAGACCCAGGCCTTTAAACGGGGCTGGGGCCACTGGGACTGGGGCCCTGGGTGGGTGCACACCAGTCACACAGACGGGGCGCGACACACGGGTCTCACGCCTTCTTCCCGTCCACGCCCATTGTCTGTTTGCTCGGTTGTTGTGATGCGCAGAGGCCATCAGAACAACCGGCTATGACGGCCCTGCTTGGTGTGGCTCCATGGGTTGCAGGGTCGTCCTGTGACCAAAAGGTTGTGGGTTCGATTCCCAGTTGGGGCACATACCTAGGTTGAGGGTTCGATCCTGGATCCCCAATCCCTGGTCCAGGTGCACGTAGGAGACAATGGATCAATGCTTCTCTCTCACATCTAGGTTTTTCTCTCTCTCCCTTCCCCCCCCAAAAAAAAAAGCAATGAAAAATACATGTTCTTGGGTGAGGATAAACCAAAAATTTAAAAAACAGTGGGCTAACATGAACTCACCCTTTATTCTGTGTTGGGCTCTCAGATACAAACAAAGCGGTAACGCCGTCTCCCTGTGGGAAGGGGGTGGCGTCATCCCCGCTGCTGTACAAACAAGGGAGCGGAGGGACTGGCAGGCGGTGGCCTCTGCGCCCCGGGCCCCAGCGGGAGCCTGACTCCCACCAGCACCTGGCCCCTGACTGTGCAGGACCCGGGAAGGAGGAGGGGGAGAGGCATGAGGGGACGTCAGGGCTCCGGGGAAGGGGGCCACGTTACAAGCGGCAGCGGAGTTGTGAGGCTCTGGGTGGACACGCCCCAGACTCCCCACCCACGGGTGGCCTTCCCACCACAGGCATCGGCTCTGGACCTGGGTTGTTCGGCCTCACTCCTGTGAAAACAATGGAGTGAAGGACCGACACAGGGGCCATGTGCCTGCGCCCTCGGGGACTTCACCTCCAAGTCACCCCGGGAAGCCTGGCCCAGGAGAAAAACAAAAACCAACTGCAGAGATGTTGCACCCGCCCGGGAACAGGTCCAGAAAGC
>PVKU01011782.1:0-40666 GCA_004027475.1 Anoura caudifer | reverse complement strand
TAATCTTTTTAAAGCAATCTAGTTTAAAAATGAGCCGAGGTTAAGAGAGGAAGAACATGAAATCTTTTTTTTCCTTTTCATTGAACTTATTGGGGTGACACTGGTTAACAAAATTGCACAGGTTTCAGGCACACAGTTCCACAGCACGTCATCTGTGCTCTGTACTGTGTGTTTACACAGGTTTCAGGTGCACAGTCCCGCAGCACGTCGTCTGTGCGCTGTACTGTGTGTTTACACAGGTTTCAGGTGCACAGTCCCGCAGCACGTCGTCTGTGCGCTGTACTGTGTGTTTACACAGGTTTCGGGTGCACAGTCCCGCAGCACGTCATCTGTGCACTGTACTGTGCGCTCACCATCCCAAGTCAAGTCGTCTTCCATGACCATTTATCCCTTACATACCCTCCTCAACCTCCCCTTGCCTCCCCCTCCTCCTGGCAATCCCCATGCTGTTGTCTGTGTCTATGAGTTGTTTATCTTTTTTTCTCATTTCTCCTCAATCTGCTCACCCCTCCCACCCAGCCCCTCAATACCATACCCCTCAACAGCTCTCAGCCTGCTCTTTGTCTATGGGTCTGTCTCTATTTTACTTGATAGCACAGTTTGTTCATTAGATTCCACACATAAGTGAAATCACATGGTACTTGTCTTTCTCTGACTGGTTTATTTCACTTAGCATAATGTTTTCCAGGTTCATCCATACTGTTGCAAAGGGTAGGATCTCCTTTCTCTTTTACGGCCAAGTAGTATTCCATTGTGTAAACGTACCACAGCTTTTAATCCACTCATCTGTTAAAATGGCTGTCATTAATACATCAACAAACAACGAGTGATGGTGAAGGTGTGGAGAAAAGGGGAACCTCCTGCACTGTTGGTGGGAATGCAGACTGGTGCAGCCACTGTGGAAAGTAGGTTGGAGTTACTTCAAAAATTAAAAATAGAAGTGCCTTATGTCCCAGCAATTCCACTTCTGGGAATATATTCAGAGAAATTCACAACATTAATTCAAAAGAATATACATTCACCTACATTCATTGCAACATTTATTGAATACAATAGCCAAGAACATGAAATCTTTTAACAGAGTCAGACAGACATTAATCAGGAACTTTCATGTCAGATCTTTTAGATCTTGGAAATGAGGTCATCACAGATTCTGGTCAGTTCACCATTTTCTTTAGTCTTCTGCTCAATGGTCTGTCCTCTCCAGCCAGTGGATGCACATCTGCTCCTCCTCAGGCTCACCTGGGAGGCCAAGGCCTCCATTTGGGCCTCCCTCATGCCTGGGGTGATCTCTTCATTCACCAGCTTGTTTCTCTTCTTCATGTGCCTTCATTGCTTGGTATCTCAGTCCTTCCTTTTCAATTCTCACTACATAATCCTCAGCACACTTCTTCAGCATCTCTTTATTCGAGCAATAGCCCTAGATCACTTCTGTTTCTCAAACCACTTGAAAATGTCAGAGAGACTTTTCCACAGACTTCAGGTGTGCAGTTAAGTTGGTCTTTCTCCTTCGGAACATTCTGGATTTTGGCTTTGGCAAGTTCCTGTTTCTGAGCCTCCTCCACTGCCTGTTGCATAATCCCCTCACACCTGTCTGTGATCTGCCTCATCTCTAGGTTCTTTACCTGGAGCGCCTCACATCTGTTCCTTAGCAACAAGTTTGTGTCACCTTTGTGTCACTTTTACCACCACATCCAGGAGCTCCGGCTGTACTGCTACATTCTAACCATTGATTTTGGTAGTAAAGAACATTGACCAGCAGCAAAAATGGTAGTTGAATCCTGCCTTCACAGGGCTTATGTTCTAGTAAGGGAAATGCATGCAGTTTGTTCTACATAAACTGTTAATCTGGAGAATTTTAGATTTTATTGCTTATTTCCATGATATTTTTACTTCTTTTTAACTGAATTTGTCCCTATTTTTATTTGCTTTGCATAGTATATGCAAAATATCTTCAATTACTTGGCTCCTTCCAATTGTTTAGTTTTTCCTTCCAAAACTAATCTAACAGTTATACAAATGGACTATACAAAAGAGAACATTTTTAATAAATATGAACTTTTAACTCTCTGTTCACCAGAGTTTTAAATATAAAAACTCTTTTGAAGTATTTTAGTTCTAATACTCTTCCACCCTGCTCCAAAAAGTTTGTAGAAGCTGGATGAATCAGTTATTTTATAAAACTACATATTAATTTTGAGTGGTAAAAAGTATTCATTCAGTACAATCAAACCAATATTATATAAACTAAGATTTGTACTGGCAGTAGTAACGAATTCTGGCCGGACCCAACATTTCTGGCTCTAAGCATCTCAACCACAATCCTATGCCTAAAATCATGTCAAAATCAATCTACAGTGTTAGGAATCGGCAGAGCATCCACACATCTTTAAATAGTGGTATGTACAACAAAAGTGGTATATTTTACTCCTGGTGACTTCCCAAGTTGTCTGAACCAAATTTAAATTCTGTAAAATATATCACATAATATACTAAAAGCAGAAGAGGTTCCAGAGCCATCACAAATACTTGGAAGCTCTCAAGATTTTCTTTCTCCTTTTCCAAAGTTGCTAGAACAAACAGTGGGTTCACATCAAGTTTTGTTTTTTTTTTTTTTGAGTCCCCAGAGCAAACAATATGCCTTTGAAGGCAGCCCAGGAGTCAGATACCAAGGTTATGAGAATTTACAAACCAAATGGAGCATTCTTGAACATAACTCTGCTACCGTTCAAAGCAGTAAAGTAAAAACAAATAATATTCCTATCTTAAAGCTATCTGTGAAAATATTTGATTCATTATTTGTTAGCAAGAAGAAGCCGTAATTTTTACAGACATCATGGCTCATATTAACAGTTTTCCATTGGCTAGGAAAAACAAAAACATTGTGTAACTCCACTATTATATACACTATAGACTATGCATTGCCAAGTTCATCACACAGGTTAGCATGAATAGCTTAACTGCAGTTTAAGCACAATAGACATTTAGTGACAATGAAATGCATTTTTAATAAACACATGAGAAAACACCTATCAAATGATTTGTTGACTCCATGGTCAGTTTTATGCAGATGTAGAGTAGAAGGTCATTCAGCTATGTTCAAGAAGTTATTTCCTCCCTCCAAATATATCTCCCCACAAGCTAGATAATTCTTAAACTTATGATGAGAGAATGCTTTTTATTTTAGCATTACTCAAAAATATTAAAATGCAAATAACTCTCAGAGAAGTAAGACATTGACCTAAAGTTTCACAAAGGCATAAATTACTCACATCACATCATTTCTTAAAATAAGCCAGAGAGTGAGAAGAGCACATAAGGGCTTTGGTACATGAAAAGAAAGAGAGAAATTTTAAAAAGTGGAGGTTCGTGTAGCTCAGTTGGTTGGACATTGCCCTGTACAGCAAAAGGTTGTGGGCTTGGTTCCTGGTCAGGGCACATGTGGGAGACAACCAATCAATGTTTCTCTCTCATATTGATCTCTCTCTTTCCCCCCACCCTTCCTCTCTCTCTAAAGTCAATAAACACTTTTAAACAGTGTGGTGGAGTGGGGGAGGGAGTTACTTTGCAAGGGACTAATCTCTCCCACTTCAAAAACTTGCTAATTTATTAAATTGAGCACATTGATATATAACAAATTCTTTAAAAAAATAGTGTCAGAGTTTACCAAATTATCCATACTTTATATTTTTAAAATACATTTTTAGTTTAAGGCCTTATTTTTCATATTCAAAAATAATGAAATATGATATTGACTTACACATATTACATGTTTTTCACATGTTCACAGATATGTCAAAATATGATTCTTCATCCACTTAAGTAGTCTCAACAAATGTACCTGCCTATTTATTTATGTTCTTCTTAACTCACATCAACAAGAAATGCATGAGTATCTACTTGCAGTGCTGTATGTTAATGCATATGCTCATGACCCCCTCACCCATCAGCAGCATAAAATACTGCATATTCATTATTTATTGTATATTTCTTCTTATTCCATGCAAAAAAACCCAACTGCCTTCACCATTACCTAAAACCCTCAATGTAATTGTAGCAATTATCTAAAATTAAAAGAAAAGAAAAAGGAAGGAAAGAAGGGTTGCTGATTAACTATAACATCAGACATCACAGAAATCATCAGAGAAATTCGAATTATGACAATGAGATCCCACCTCACACCTGTCAGAATGGCCATCATTAACAAATCAACAAACAAGTGCTGGTGAGGCTGTGGAGAAAAGGGAATCCTAGTGCTCTCTTGGTAGGAATGCAGACTGGTGCAGCCACCAGAGAAAACAGTGTGGAATTTCCTCAAAAAATTAAAAATGGAACTGCCTTTGACCCAGTGATTCCACTGCTGGGAATACCCTAAGAATCCCGAAACACCAATTCAAAAGAACTTATGTTCCCCTATGTTCACAGCAGCATTATTTACAACAGCCAAGTGTTGGAAACAGCCTAAGTGCCCATTAGTAGACGAATGGATTAAAAAACTGTAGCACCTTTACACTATGGAATACTACACAGCAGCAGAAAAAAGAAGAAGGAATTTTTGCCCTTTGTGACAGCACAGATGGAACTGGAGAAAATTATGTTAAGTGAAATAAGCCCATTGGTAGAAGACAAATACCATATGATCTCACTTAAAAGAGGAATCTAATGAACAAAATTAACTAATGAGCAAAACAGAACCAGAGACATGGAAACAAGGAACAGACTGACAGCTGCCAGAGGAAAGTGGGGAGGGGGAAATGGTGGAAAGAAGGGGAAGGGATTAGTCAAAGACCATGTATGAATGACCCATGGACATGGACAATGGTGTGGGAATGGACTGTGGGAGCAGGGGGGTGGGCTGAATGGAGAAGCACAAAGGGGGACAAATAGGGACAACTATAACAGACTTAATATGAATAAAAAATAATAAAATAATTTTAAAAAGCAATCACAGAAATAAGATGTGTTTATATCTAAGAGAATAAATCCAGTTCTAAATATATATAGCAAATTATCTATTCCTACTGAAAGCCATTGTTAACCTCACATGATTTAAATGAATGAATTAGATTTATAAAGATTTTTACAAGAATTTGGCACAGCATGGTGGTAGAGTAGAATCAGCGCTGGATTTGGATTCATAGTAACTGAGTTCAGCCTCTGACTCTACTACTTGTTAGTGATCTAAACTTTCTATATTTCAGTTTCTTCATGACTAAATAAGAAGCTGAAAAAGGTAAAGATAAGCCAGGATCTATTCCCAGCCTCACCACTTACCAACTCCATGACCTTGGAGAAACTACTTTATATGTCGAGTTCTCTTAGCTGTAAGGTATCACTCACTAGTTCCAGAACTTACTTCACTGGGTCGTCGTGAAGTTTCAGAGGCACAATGCTGCATGTAGTTCAGCCACCATGGCCCCTTGTTGAAGGAAAGGTTCAATCGATGGGAGCGATCCTTACGATACTGAAGGGGTAGGAGAAAAAAAGGCTCCCTCCTGAACCTAGACTGTTCTTGTGAGGCTTACCTTCTAAAAATGTTTATGAAAAACTACGATGTATCTAAATTACTTTTGCAACCATTCCGGGCTGACCATTAGGTCTATATTTGCTCATATTTAATTAATTTAATTGATAACAGAATATTAATGAAAGGAACATAGAAGAAATTTTGAAAGTATTTTGTTACTTTGTCATAAATATTTATAAACAAATCTGTTTCTGACTTAATTAGCTTCGCATGTTAGAAAAGGAAATATTAAGTTGAAAATTCCCAAATTAATTATTGTAAATGAAGATTTTTATGACTAGAGCAGGAAATGACTGGCTTAAGATGATGCCTGCATATTAAAATTCTTTTCCCAACTAATAAGCCCATTAATCCCAAGTTCAAAGCATCAAAATTAAAATCAACTTGAGAGTTTTTTGTTGACTGTTTAGAAACATTTGCTGTAAATATCTTAACGTAGTTTAATAATTTTATGTAATTATAAAATAATTTTGTTTTATTAGCTTATTTTATTTTAAAGTTTTTATTTATTTTTATTGATCTTGAGAGAGAGAGAGAGAGGAAGAGGAACAGAGAGAAAGAAACCTGATTTTTTTATTTTCTGCATATTTATGCATTCATTCATTGGGTGATCCTTGTATGTGCCCTGACCAGGGATCAAACCTGTAATCTTGGCGTGTCAGGATGACTCTCTAAACAATTGCACTACTAGCCCAAGGCTTTTATATCTTATTTTAAAATAATATAGTCAAGCATTGACTTTTCACATTAGTTTATTACATCATAATATCTAAGCCTATTTAATTTCAGAAAAAAAGTATGTAAAGTTAAAAATTCAACCTTAAGTATTTCAAAATATGTTAACATATATTCTATGATTAAAAAAAAAAAAAACTATGCTTGCTTTAACAAAAAAAAGATGCATTTTGATCCTGTATTTGACAGATGTATCTATGTATGTGCTTTAAGGCCAAATTACTTTTTAACCCTAGAGAAAAAATAAAATTTTTTGAACTGCTACCAAGTAAATTTGGGGTAAAAAAAAAAAAAAACACTGAAAATGTATGAAATTATCTGACATCTATATTAATTAAACTTTTTTTGTAAGGTTGATATAAATGCTACATACACTATGTAATATGTTAGCCATTCATTCTCTCAATCAGATTCATATCAGCATCTGCTTTCATATATTTATATTTTTCAATAAATGTTTACTGAGGACATGCTAGTTAGTTGCTAGGTGAAACTAATTTGTTGTCTGAGTTATAGCCCTGATATAACTTTGAAATCAGGAAAGAAAAACTAAATATAGACTAAATGTATTTATTACATGCCTTTTTAAAAAAATTTTGTAACTAGTTTGCTTATAATGATGATCTCATTAGACTTAATATAATATACATATTGTTACTATCTATTATAACTAAAATATTTGATTTTCCATATTGGTCAAACAGAATGAATTAAATTACAAATAATATCTGATTTATATGAAGTGTTAAGGCTTGATCTATCTTATTATTTGTACTTTTTAGTATTTAAAATTTTTATGACTCTCATTTTCATTCTTTAGCATATCCTATTATTCCATAGGGTACTAAAATAACCAGCTATTTTAGGAATAGAAAACTCTTGTTTCATGGCATATCTTTAGAATTTCTACACCATGGGTTAACGTCAATGGATGATAAATCTTGGTTCTTGAAGATGTCCAGCTAGTGTATAAAAGCCAATTGTCAAGATAATAACTTGGATGTTTCTCAATTTTCACATTTGTTTTGAATTCTCTGCCAAAGTCATGTATTTATCTTTTAGGGGGAAATCATGTTAATGAAAATAAGCACATGTCTCCAGATCCAACAGCCAGAACTTACAGGGTAATGATAAAGGAAATCAGAGTGTGAGTACACTTGTAAGAATTATCATTGATATGCATTACTTTCATATCTTTCTTTTCCCTTTGGCTTTTGCAAGAGTGTGTGTTTTGTGAGTGTGGTCTGAGTGAGTCTGTTCAAGGCAGCTGCTATATTTCTCTTAAGTGATGAATCCAGGAAGCAGTGGGTGGTAGGAAGGAGTGCCATCAGAGGGCAGGCTGGCCCCAGGCAGTGTAAATATTGAAGACTGCCCAAACCACGCTCTGTAACCAAACTATATGTGAAGTGTTGATAGTGGAAATAACTGATATATATAAAAATATCAATAAGATCAGAAAATAAAGTCTAGTTCCCTTTAATTGTATTTATTTATGTTTTCCAAAAATTATCCTAAAAACTCAATAGAACTTAGAATTGGTATGATTACTTCCAAGTAGCACAATGCTCTAACTGTAAAATCAGTCCCCAACATGTCACTGGCATTGTGTAATCCATTACAACTTACTCTTGTCACTATATATCATCAGATAAACCAGATTACAAGATTCTGAAGGTCAAAACTGTGACTTATTTTGGTATATTTATCCCCAGGGTTTAAAATTAGGGTGCACACCTTTACATTAATACATCAAGCTGCAAAAGGAAGAGGGCATACCTCCGTTATGGACAATAGAATGGTTTGGGTTTGGAAGGGAGGACGTTGGGAGGTGTTGTTAGTTATACTTTGTTTTGTTATATTTTCTTCACAATGTTAAAATTGCCCTTTAAACTTATTTTAATCAAAGACATGTGATTCGTAGTTTTTAAATAGTGAAAACATCTTTCAGAAAAAAGTTCATGTTTTCATTTAAAAAGTAGATGTCACAATTTACCTTTTAAGTTCAGTCTATGTTAAAAGAATTCTTGTGAATTATAACATGAGATATATAATTTATCTGAAATACCCTTAATAAAGCACTTTTTTAACATGCTGTAGAATAAAACTATACAGCAATTGAGCACAGCATTATAAAGCACCATATGGGCTTCTAAACTGAGAAGAGGACACACGTGGTTCCTGCCAAACACGTCTCCCTGTCTCTCCCTCCCCACCTGCCAGTCTCCCACCACATCCTGAATCCTGTGATCATACTGGGTGCCTTGGGTATAAATTACTTAAACACTCATCTCTGTGTTCCTCAACACACATCTCTTAATCAGGAAAGGCAGAAAATAAAAAGAACCCTAACCTTATTAAAAGTCAGTGACCTGTGCTAAATTACAGGACTATCAAAATATAAACTTTCCAAATGGGGAGAAGAAGAGACAAACAATTACCAGACCATCACTGGAGACCAGGGCTAGGTGATAAAAAGACACTGACAAAATTAAAACCGAATGAATTGCTCAGAGAATCAGCTAAACGAACCCTGACAGGTATTAGTAACAAAGAAGAATTAAAGCACCATGCAGCTGTCTGGTTTCTCTCCTCTGTTTATGGTCAAGTTTTAAGCATTTTCTCTCCTATAACTAGATAGATCCTCCCTTTTTCTGTTTATGCTTTCTCCTGCTATCCACACTTAGACCATTGAGTCTAGATGAGTTTATGTCTCAAGAAAAAAAAAAGCTGTGTGAAATATTCATGAAAACATGAGATTGGGGGACATGCCATCAATTCAGAGGATTAGACATCTGTGGTACTTGCTCTGGTGGCAAAAAATCAAGGTCAGCCTAAAGGAAAATGATGCCCTAAAAGGGGAGGATTTCTGTAATATATTCTTTCCTCTTCCCTTCTGTATCCCTCCTTATTGCTTCAATATTTTATAATCGCAGTTACTAGCCTTGCTTTTCCAGCCATAATGTTTGTGCCTTCTTGATTCACTACACTTTTGTCTCTCTGATGATTCCCCTTGTCTCCCCACCACCCAGTCACCTCTTTCTGGTTATTCCCCCTCTTTGTTTCTCTCCCCTTTTCTATGATAGGAAAAAAACAAAGATGTGAAATTGCAATAAAAGGTGTGATGGGGATAAAATGGAGGAAGTGACCCAATGGCTTTGTCTCACTATTTGCGTAATATTTTCCCCACAGAACTTCCCTATCTTACAACTGGAAGTTTGTACTCTTTGAACAGCATCTCCCCATTTTCCTCACCCCAAGTCCCTGACAATCAAGCAGATTATCTGCTTAATGATCCAGGCAAGAACTAAATAATCAAGAACATCAGAATTTACTCTATAAGTTTTCTCTTATCAGTCTCTTATTTAACCAACAGTACATAGTAAATACTAATTAAAACATATAATTCAGACACTTGGCATCCTTTTGAGATAACATAAAAGTATGCATAAGCAAACATCATGAAAACAATAGGTCTCCATTCATTCACATGTAAACATGAGGCTGTTGTCTATGTAAGGTGATTTGGCAGCTACTAGAAAGGCCCCTCTGTCGATAAATAAATCAATATATAAATCCCTCAAAAATGTCCTGTCCCAGAACCAGAAATTTCTATGATTAGAATAAAGGCACAAATGATGCTTATTTAAATTTAAAGCAAATATATTTATTAGTTATTTTTCAACACCTTCACATGAGTTGGCTGATCAACTAATTAGTTCCAGTTCTCTGAGAGGTTAGTACATAGGACAGACTAGTTTTGAAGAAAAGGAACCTTCAAGAAAGTTAGACAGCATTATTTATTGCAGCAATATCTGGGGATCAGAGAGGTAGGGACTGAGAGAGGAGTATAGAAATGGCAATGGCTTGACCTAAAACAAATTACCCAACTTCTTCTAGGATTAGGCTCTGCAACATGTAATTCCTATCACAAATTTAAAATAAACATCTATTTTCTCAACTTTGCATTTCCACCCCACTCCCCCCAAAAAAATGTCCCTGAAATTTGGAAAGGAAATTTGCTTTTAATCTCATCTGAATTGATATGGTATTTGCTCAGACACCATAGGAGACATAGTGGACAAAAGACAAGACCAGAGCCTGAAGAAATAAATCTATATCCCAAATTTAACTTTTATTTACACAATACAGCTAGCTTTTCGTCTTTTTCCCAAGACCTCCTGAATAGTTCATTGCTTTTCCATTTTTCTTAAAGCACCTAAGCCACAACAATGGCAAGCTTGATTTTTAAAATAGGATCAGTGACAAATGCTGGAATGCCAAGTTGTAATGCACAGGATACAACCGAGCAAAATACAAGAAGGAATTTGGAAGGCAGATCAGAGGAATGTGGGCCCAAAGCTGTGCGTGCCAACTGCCTTCAACAAACTGTGCTGAGGTCAAAGATACACTTTGGAGTTTATTAAAATAAACACACAGACCAAGGAGCCTTATGCTGTTTCTCCTTGGATTCCTAAAGATATTTTTTCATTAAGGTACTAGAGCATTTCCCCCAAATTAAAGATTTCCACCTTCCTTTATAAGTGAGGTTCTTTCTCCCAGAGACTAAACGTTCATCATCCATGGTAGGTAAAGCCTCTTTTTCACTTCCCTAGTTCATGCAACATGAGTGCAGATATTTTCCCCATGCAGAACCAGATTCTTCATGGGGTTCTGGGTTCCCTCAGATAGGCCATGCTAAGGTCAAACAGCAACTCCACAATGGAAAAACTGACCAGTATGTGTTCTCTAAATGTTTGCAGAACACTCCTGGAAGAATGCTCCATGTGGATAATCAACTAAACATTTCCCCAAATCACAATTTATAAAACTAACAGAAAGCAAAGATGTGTTTAAGATTTTTAAACATGGTTTATATAGATTATAATACACAGTGAATCTAACTGTACAGTAGTATACATTATAAAAGAAATTGGTATTTATAAACTACTTGGAAGTTCTTAAACATAATACTCTATAAAAAGTATTAGATTATGGAAATGTTGAATACTCACATCATCCAGGTTTCAGAATACCTAGGTAGGAAAAGGTACTTTGTGGAAAAAGTGTTTCAAAAAGCATTAGAAATATATTTAAACTGCTTTCTCAAGAAAAATCTTGAAAAAATTATAATGAACATCAAATACAATTCCCATTGAAGCTTTCCACAAGAGTCTTCTACTTTAACTTGCAATCCAGAGCTGTTTCCATTAATTCAGATTTTGCCTCTTTAAAATGGTAAGTATTACTAAAAGTCCAAAAAGATACAAATCCAACTATTCTGAAAGAACACAGGATATTTAAAAGTCTTATTACACAAGAATCAGAAATTAATGGTAATATAATCAGAAACATGATATTATATTATACATAGACTATACAGTGTGTGTCAGAAGAAAAGAATGAATTAGGAAATCAAAATATGATTTGCAAACCTCTGGGAAATGTCTCTAAATATGATCATATTATGTACTTAAATAGAAAAGCAAATGCTTTTTTCAGTCTGTATTATATTACAAATGATTGTTACAAATCATTCACTATAGGTAAGGGCAAAACTGAGGAATTCTGTTCCGATTTAAATAGACATATAATACAGAAGAGAGAAGCAACAATAGCATTCCTAGCATGTATTATTTTCCTTTTTTCATCAAGTTATTAGGATTCTTTCAGTGAGTCAGTGTTTCATGATATATTTGTGTGTGTTCATGGTGCTCAGGGACAGGGTTATTAAGCAGTTTGTCTGTCATATAATTTCATTTGAGCAACTAGTAACCTCTGGGTAATGTAAATTGATATACACATGAAATCAGGCAGAGAGTCTGATTTTTCTGAATTTAAGTTTCATCTTTATATTAAACTTAGCCTTTCTCTGGGAATTTATCTGTGTATTCATATTCATTCAAAGTCCTCAGATTTTTCACTGAGCTCTGAAGAAAAGAAAACATTATTGGCAAATATTTGATAAATCTTGGAGATTCCTAAAAAAGAAGCAGTATATTTCTGACTTCAAATATCCCAGATAATTGTAATCAGTATTAGAATAAGGGCATTAACTATGTTCAGCCTTCTAGAAAATTCCTACTGTAAATAAAGAAGGTAAATGTGTGAATGATAAGTAATCAATTGAATTACAGTCTTCCTCCTCTCCAGCAAAATGTGTCCTGAGTTCCTAGCAGTGGTTATAAACACCGTGAAATAAGTGATTAGTCTGCAGACTTAATGTGGAATAGATTAGTCCACAGATTATTTCACTAGCCTCTCTATTCTGTTTAACTACAAGTTAAAGTGAGACCCCATTTTCCAGGGAAATCATGCTGTGGCCAACTACTTTCTTGGCACAGATCACCAGAATTCACGGCAATTCCAACCAAGTCACACTCTGTTAACCTTAGTCTATTGCTAGGTCTGAAATACTGGTTCATCAGGTACCAGTGATTTTGAGATCTTTAATTCCATTATATTGAAGAAAATAGAAAAATATATCCATTAATGAAAAGTATCCATACTCCAGTCATAATTCTTGGTGCTTGGAATATAGTTTTATGTGACTCAGCGTAGGCTACCTGCTGTAACAAACAACCCAATCATTTTCAAGGCTTAATACAATAGAATTCTACTTCTGTATCAAGTAAGAAATCACTAAGTGTACTTGATGAGCAGCCATCATGTGATGATTCAGGAATGTAGGTTGTTTTTATCTTGTGGCTTCCTATCCTGAAGAGTATTCACACAGCAGATGGGGGAAGAGGGAGAACACGCATGTCAGCCCCCAATCGGTGCACATCTCTTCATTCACTTTCCATTGGTCAGAAACAAGTCACAGGCTATTCCAAACAGCTGGAATGGCTGCAAAATATAGTCTACCTCCATGCGTGGGAAAGAACAAAGCAGATTTAAAAAATAACTAGCCAATATTTCCTGAAAATCTCTGATCTTGAAGATTTACATTCTATCTGGGAGAAACAAATAATTAAAAACAAGCATAGTAAATTATAAATTGTATGGTCTGTTACAAAGTGATAACACAGTTGCATCCAGGGGGTGGGAAGGAATAGGGGAGAGAAAACACCAAGCAGGATCAGAGGAAGAAGTCTTTTGACAATGATGCAGGTGGCTGTGGTAGTGGGAAGAATAGATCACTGGAGAAGAAATCAAAGAAATGGGAGGCCAGTTATTGGGGGCTTTATCTTTGCCAATAATGGCACAATGTTACAGAAAATGAAGGTAAGCCAGGAACTAAAATCATACAGAAATGGGGGTGGGGGTTCCCCATGAGTTAGTTGATAACAGCAGTAAGGAGAAGCAGTCAGCCACTTGGCATGGAATTCAGAGTTTTAGAGAGGTTGGAAAAAGAATGAACTAAAAGCAGCAATAAGGGACGAAAAGAATGCCTGCCCCCATCTTCAGGTCGAGCTCTGTAAGAACTGTAGAATAAAAAGCAGTCACCACCTGAGAAGGCGACAGGGATGCAGTATGCTCACGGGAGATACCAGTTTCCACTAGACCAAGAAGGCAGAGGGACCATTCATGTGGTCAAGGATATCAGGATTTTGCAAAAGATGGAGTGGCTGGCAAATCTGCAGCTTTCTGTGGTGAGTGACATAAACAGGGGTAAATGGCATAATGACATGAGTCTCAGGAAGGTAAACTAGTGGAGAAGGGACTTCAATATTTTGATGAGATACAAGATCCTGAAGGCATTTCTCAAAGAAGTCACATCATTTTCTTCAACTAAATTTAACATACAATTTGAAGAGAACATTTGTTTTGGAACCAAATTTTCTAAACTATTTCATATTCCTTGTTAGTGTGTTAAATTAAAACTGATTTTAAATCCATCTTTGATGAAACTCTAGTCACGATTCTCTTTCTGAAATTTAAAGGTACATAAAAATACATTTCTTACTGATATAAACATAGAATCACAGATTCTCAGGATTTCAGAGTTTTAATTTACTTTGTTCAACCATCCAGCTGATCTTGGAAGCCTTTCTTGCACATCCTTGCCAAGCTAACTTCCAGAGTAGGCTTGAGCATCTCCAGGGATGGTGTGGTTACTGAGGTGGTTAAGAGCGTGGACCCTGGAATTAAGTAGGCCTAGGTTTGAATTTTTATTCCATTAGTTCCAATGTGTGAACTTTGGCAAGATACTTTTTCCTCAGGGTTTCAGAACCTTTATCTGTAAAACGGGATAAAATAACAACTTAACTCATAGAGCTTCCAAATGAAAAAAGTGTAACATTCAGCACACCCAACATATAGTAAGCCCTCAATAAGTCATTGATAATGTTATCATTATTTGTATTTATGTTACCGTTATTACTCTCCAAAGCATCATCTTTCAAGGCTGGATAGCTGCCTCAGGAGTGTTTTAATTCCTGCCACTTCGGAGAAAAATCTGGCTTCAGATTATAACATGGCAGGATAAATTCAGTGCTTCATTAACCATAATTTGTCACAAATTTGAAAGAAATTCCTTACAAAGGATGTGTATCATCTCATAGACATCCTGTTACAATTTCAAGATTTTTTTTCAAAAGTGTAACCAGAGAAACCCTTGCACTACTAAATCAACACAGCCTTGCCCGTGCGATCTGGTTCATACACCGCTGTGAAGTGCAGAGATGTGAACAAGTGTGATCTGTTACCTGTCACCATGGCTGGGAAATGACTCATAGGGCAAATTTAATTTCAGGAGCACTCAGTAATCCTCTTCCTGACTTAGAGATTTCAGTTGACACAGGCACTCCATAAAGAGAACTTTAACCTAAAAAAAGGTTTCTGTGAAGTTTCTCTTAAATTCAGAAAAAATGAATTTCCATGCTAACAGAGTTCATTACATCATTCAAACACATTGCCAGTGAATGTCTTTGTCGAGATGCTCAGAGCTTTTGGTAATAGAAGATAATAAAGATTCTAAGACCTATATGAAAATAAATTATTTCTAATCCATGTGAATGCCAACTGCCATAACTAGTAAACTGTGACATATGTAAATGAAATTTTTCATGCAAATTATCCAATGGTTTAAAAAGCATGTCTTCTTTGTTATAGTGCAATGGGGAAAATATGACTATCTTAGAAATCATTCCTTGGGTAAGAATTTAAAAAAGAGTTTGAAATGTCATTATTACTTATCAGGAATCTTTTTACGTTAATTTTCTCTGAGTATAGCATGTTCTGAATTAAAAATAAGGCACTTTCTCATGTTATTAGAAGCAAATAAATAATAAAAATTAGGAGATTGATATACATTGACTCTAAAATTCTTTCTAACTATAAAATTGTTATTCTTTTAAATAAAAAAATTAGAACTGACTGCATTAAGATTATTTGCAATGGTAGCTACAAACAAGGAGCAAGAAGAATCTTTGGAAACAAATATCCATCTAAACCATCTTAAAGGGCTCTCACCGAAGACCACAGCCAAAAGAAAACATGGCAATGAGGCTGATACCCAAAAGATAATTTGACTGTCAGGGCGGTGAGAGAGAAATACAGAGCCTGAGCAACCAGGCTATTGTGATTCTTACAAGTGTACTTGTAAGCAGCTAATCTATAGATTATCCTATATTGTGTTAGTTAAATTGATTCTCAGAAAATGCTCAAATGGCTTAAAAGCATTCCTGTAAATAAACTAAAGACAAAATACAGTATCCTAGTTATGTAAGGCTGAGCAAACAATAAGAAATAGAAGAAGGTGACACTTCCATTAGGAAGTGTTCTTCAGTAGCCACTTTAGGAACTGAAAACAATGGCAATCTAACCAGCCCTTTGAAATTTTTAAATTATGAAGACTATTTATCTGATGGATTTACATTAACTATCACTTATGATGAATATGTTGCCTCAATTTTATTTCTTAAAATATTATCTAATGATTTTAGGAAACCATGATAACTAGCGAGCTGACATTTTAAAATATTATTTATACCATCTTTATTTCAGCCTTTTGCAATTTTCATTCTTCTGCTCATTCCTTAATATATTTAATTTACTAGGTACTTAGTATAGTAGATCTAGTACTTAAACTAGTAGGACCATTAGTACATGCATATCATTAGTGAATAAATAAAGACTGGTGGAGCAGCAGAACACATTTTCACCATAAGCTGCATTTTAGTATTAATAATCACTCAAAGCCCAATATCATCATCATGGAAGGAATATCTGACATACAGTAATAAATAAAAATGTATCAAAAATAGTTCTTACTTCAGATTATTAAATATTCTAGTCATTGCCTTTCTAGGTTTTTGTATTATTTTCTGAGAATAATAATTTCTCAGCACTGTTACTTCTAGATTGTTCTGCAGGTCACTATACATAGATTCAACTGGTTCACTTAATAATGTGTCTAAACTTTTCTATGCACTAAAAAACATAATTCAGTCCCTGATCAGTGTGGTTCAGTTGGTAGGACTGTCATCCCATACCCAAAAGTCTACAGGTTCAGTCCCCGGTCTGGGAACATGGGATCCCAGGCAAGTACAAGAGACAACCGATTGATGCTTCTTTCTCATATCGATGTTTTTCTCTCTCCCTTCCCCTCTCCCTACCTCTCTCTAATTAAAAAAAAAAAAAACTGAAAAATGTGCTTGGATGAGGATTAAAAAAAGAATATAATTTAGAAAACAGGTTTGTTGTAGTGTTTTTCCATACTAACATCCATAATTTAAGCTAATCTTAATTCATCATTATCAACTGCTGAAATGCTGGCAGTATGTAGCAGCATGTTGTAAATCATTACAAGGTTTCTCTTGAAATTCTTAACCCGCACAGCCACAAAACTTTAATAGTTTTTAAGTTGTTGTTATAAATCTGTTGTTTTGAAGTTTAATTAGGGAGTACAAAAATATGTTTTGGATACCTTATTTTTCTCCAACACTCTTCTTTTGTCATATTTTTATGTTCTTTATGTTTTAGCTAAAAATCACTTATTATTCATGTTTAAATAATTTTGTAGAAGTTTTCTTCCTTGTAAATTTTTAAGGGACAAGGTCAGCATCCTTCTGTTAATCCATTCTCACTAGATGTGCAGTTTTCAAAAAACCAGAAAGACTGACAATTATGCTTTATGAGGCAAGTACGCTAAAATCTAGAAAGATTAAAATCATGACATAATCTAATATATAATATTCTTTTATGATTTAGATTTTATTAATATTTGTTGCCTCAAAAAGAATATATTAGTCTTTCCAAACTTTTCCACCTAATATACTCATTTAATATTTGTGTTAATTGCCACTCTATTTCCCTATTTAACTCTTAACTAGTTATTAACAATACAAAATAACAAACATTAAAGTTTTTACAATCACTATTATTATAATATTTCTACCATAATAAATAATACTAGAGTCATAACTGCCTTAAATACATATAAAACTAGGGCTGTTATAAGGAGTGAGAGAGAAAAAATTATGTCAACCTTTTCCTTTCAACAAATACATAAACAATTAAAATTTCAAAACACTGACAAAAAGTAAAAGTGAAACAGTCAATGATTCTTTGATAGTACATGACAGGAATGATTTAAAATAGCTGTGCTACAGAGAAGGGATTACTAAAAATGAGAGATGTGCTCTCTGTTTCCCATAGTGCAGTGTCCAAGCAGTGCTCAAACTATGCAACCTGCCATGAAGGAAAAGGCACGCATCCTCCCATGTCTGTTTGGAACAGGAATTTCTGCAGATCAGATAGTGGGCTTCAAATTCCACACTTCTTTGACCCCAATGACTCCAACGGGTCGTTGAAGAGAGTTTTCTCTCCTCTCTTGGCCAACACATTCTGACTGATCATTGCTGACAGAAAAGCCTAAGATGAAACCCAAAGGGAAGACAAACAGTGATTTTAGAAGTCTCACTGTTCCCGCCCTGGCTGGTGTAGCTCAGTGGATTGAGCGCGGGCCTGTGAATCAAAGCATCACGGTTCGATTCCCAGTCAGGGCACATGCCTGGGTTGCATGACAGTTCCCAGCAGGGGACCCATGAGAGGCAACCATACATTGATATTTCTCTCCCTCTCTCCTTCCCTTCCCCTCTAAAGATAAATAAATAAAATCTTTAAAGAAAAAGAAAAGAAAAATCCTTGTGCCCATGTTGCTAAATAAGTACATTGGGAAGAAAAGAAAGTTAAAAAAACAAGAAGAAGAAGAAGAAAAAAAATAAAATAGTCATTTATTAAAAAAAAAAAAAGAAGTCTCACTGTTCCCAAACTTTATCACCATACCCCAATCAAGGTGAGCTTTTAAAATTATGTCTCGTCTTCCTATTTCTGCCTAAATAATCAGCATTTTAAAAAGATACATAACATTAGAATTAAAATCTTAATAAGCTGAATACGTAAATATCTGGGATTAAAACCTACCAAAAGCTTCTAAAGCAAGAAAGAGTTTGAAACTTATAGATACAGAGAACAAAATGATGGAGGCCAGAGAGGAAGGGATTTGGGACATCGATGCAAAGGGTGAAGAGATTAAGTACTAACTGGTTATTGCAAAATAGTCTATGAGAATGTAGGCTAAAGCATAGGGAATATAGTCAATAATATTGCAAAATGTATATATGGTGCCAATTGGGTACTTGAATTATCAGAGGGATCATTTTGTAACCTATACGGGTGTCTGTCCACTGTGCTGTACACCTGGGAAAATACAAGATAGTATTGAATTCGAACTGTAACACAAAAATAAAATGAAATATAAAAATAAGGACTTTGTAAGTTTCAAAAAAAGGGAAGTAAAGTCTGTGAGTCTAGAATCTAGAAAATAAGAAGACTGTAATATAAAAATGAAATCAGAGATTGGCACGGGGCTAGAGTATGCAGAGATCTATAAAGAGTGATAAGAAGTCTGGATTTTATTCTAGGTAAAATTAGAAGTCATTGAAGGGCTATTTAAGAAGAGATGTAATCTTATTTATGGTTTTAAAAAGGTCACTCTGACTACAAAATATCCATTAGCACTACTAAAATTACAAATACTGACAATAGTAAATGCTGTCTAAGATATAAAGCTACCAGAATTTTTAGACATTGCTGCTGAGACTGTAAATTGGATCAAACAACTTTGGAAAAATATTTTACAGTGTCTGCTAAAGTTGAACATACATATAACCCATGGCCCAGCAAGCCACTCCTCGGTGTATTTGCAATGGCAGTGCATACATATGTTTAACAACAAAAAGAAAGTTAATAGAATGAGCATTACGGCATTATTCAAATCGTTTCAAGCTGGAAACTACCCAAATATCCAATAGTACAATGGATAAAGTGTAGAATAGTCACACAATGAAACCAGCAATTAGAATGAGTAAACTACAGCTACACAAAACAACATGAATGAATCTTATCTATATAATTGGGTAGAAGCCAGACACAGAAAAGTACACACTGAATAATTCCACTTAGATGTCATAAAAACAGGAAAATCTAATTTATATTTTTAAAAGAGAAAACAATTTTTGCCCTTAGTGCAGGCAGGGTGGCCAGTGACTAGAAGGTAGCATGTGGGGTGAGAAAAGTAGTAAACACGTCAGCTTGGAGACCACAACTTGGTGGCAAAGAGGGATGATAAAGAAATGACAGAGATTTTTGTGTTGACTCATAAAACATATATAAAAAGCACATCATCAAAGACTCATACTTAACAGCCATCTGCCTTTTATATGTTTAGCTTAACCATTCCTCGTGATGAGAAATTCACGATTTATAAGAGAGATTGTTCCTTTGTTAAAAAAACCCCCACATGTTTCAAATGTCACTTATAACAGTCAAAATCTGACTTGTTATTCTAGTTATTCTCTCTGAAACAACACAGGACAATCCATTTGAATTGTTAGTAAAAGCTCTTTAAGGGATTGAAGACATCCAAAATATTTTCCCCTTCATCTTCCTTTCTCCTGGAGAAACAACTCAGCAACATGATCCACTCTTTGTAGGAACTATGTCCCAGACACTGCCCTATCCATCCCAGTCACCACCCTCTTGAGAAACTCTCATTTGCAAATGTTACCAATAAGAAAAAGAGTGAGGAAGAAAGCTAAGTCAGCCCTGCAGATACAGGATACACAAAACGGAATTGTGAGTTCAGGGTGCTTTGGAGCTCAGTGACTTGAGTGAGCTGCAAGAGCATTATAACAAGAATAATTCAAGGTAGATTTCAGATCTTCTTGACATTCTTCCCTTAATTTAAAGTTTAAAAACAATGACTTGTTTTCAGACAGGCCATTAATTCTTTCCCATCCAGATATCTTCCTTCATATTCCACTCCTGCAGCCTTCCTTTATTTAGCCGTAACAAATCTGAGTCAGAATCATTTGTGAAAGTGCCTCTTGTTTTAATTCAATTCATTTTCCATTGCTATCTACTTGCCACAGTTTTGTCCCTACACCTTTTAATAATGTAATTTTTGAAGTTGTATTTCATGTAAAACTGATAAACTACCTAGTCATCAAAATTTATAAACCTGAAGATTTAAAAAAAAAAAAAAAAGAGAAAGAAAGAAGCAAGACAGGAAATAATGGAGGGAAAGAGGACAAGGAAGATTTCTGTTTATTTCACATTCCAAAAATATTTTATTTTTGTATAACTATATGTACCATGTACAGCATTTATGCTATTTGCTATGTATAAATGTTATAATAAAGAAAATGAGGTAAATTGTGAGCATTACATTTTAAATATTTTTCAGTTTCTCAAGTTACGATTTCTAGTATATTGCATGAAGCATAAATGTTAGGTATTTATCTTGATAACATGTCTTTAAGGTCTATAAATTTATATTTGAGCAAAAACTTCTATAAATCATGGACACTAATATTAGTGATTTATAGGGAATTTGCCAAGTCTTTCTTTCTTAACAATCTAAGACCATCCACAAGTTAGGGTTAGGAACTTGCTTTGTATCTTCTCTAAATAGCAACACTGCTATGCAAATATTTTTTATAAACTTGCCTTTTACGTGACAAGTTCAACAAACCAAATTTTGTATTTATTTTTGTGAACACCTAGATTTGTCTTAACATTTATTTTTGCTTTGCTTATAGAAATAACACACAATAACCTTAAAAAGTCTTGTTTCTTACCTAATCATAATTTAGAGTGAATAATTTGAAGGGTTAAAATCCCCAGGAGAGTTTAGCTTGGTTAACTAATTAAGTAATTAGTAATTAGTTCTAATATTCTTTTACATGCAGAAATACTCTTTTCTGCTAAAACCAGATTTAGCTGCATGCTAAATCACTTCCACAGATGCCATTTTAAAACAAGTTGCTGAAACTTTAGCATAAGTCAAGAATTAGGAAACCAGTAAGAGAATTACCTGACCACCACAAAAGTTTGGTTCCCATTGGAATCATTCAATTGGATGACTAAGAATCTTCATTTTCTTGTCAGCCAGTATGTATTTGTGCTTGATACCCCTGCCATCTGGTGACCTGATGCTCTGCGGTAATTTTCCAGAAGGGGGAGAGAATTCTGCAGCAGGAGTATTATTCATTTACTTACATGGTGTCTACATAGGAAACCTGGAATCCTATACACCTGATTCCCAAACTAGGGATCAAATCATTGTGAAAAATAAATATCTATACACATTTAGGCATGAAATACCACCAAAATGGGAGATTTCAAGAACATGTATCTTCTCATCTTCCCTGCATGTTACAATAAATAAAATTGCTTCACCTCATACTGATCCAAATGGCTATCATCAATAAGTCAACAAACAACAAGTGCTGGTGAGGGCAAACACCCTTGCACTGTTGGTGGCAGTGCAGACTGGTGCAGCCACTGTGGAAAGCAGTATGGAGACAGCTCAAAAAATTAAAAATGGAACTGCCTCATTACCTAGGAATTCCACTTCTGGAAATGTATCTGAAGGAACTTGAAACACTAATTCAAAAGAATATAAGCACCCCTATGATCATTGCACCATTATTTATAATTGCCAAGATTTGGAAGCAGCTAAGTGTCCACCAGTCGATGAATGGATAAAACAACTATGGTACATTTACACTATGGAATACTAGTCAGACATAAAAAGGAAATTTTACCCTTTGCAACAGCATGGATAGACCTGGAGAACACTGTGCTAAGTGAAATAAGCCAGTTAGAGAAAGACAAATAGCATACAATTTCACTCATATGTTGAGTCTAATGAACAAATTGAACAAACAAGCAAAATAGAGACAGACTCATAGAGAGCAGACTGACAACTCTGGGGTCAGGCTTTTAGGTGGTGGAAAATCAAGCCAAGAAGAAAAAGGACTCATGGATAGGGACAAGAGTATGGTGATTGCAGGGGAAGAGGGAGGTGGGTAGAAGTGGAAGAGGGTATAAAGGGGATAAATGATAATGTAGAAAATACAATAAAAGAACAATTTTTTTAAAGAGTGTTTCTAAAGCAAGGACAGTGATTCCTTAACTTACACAGGTTTGAAGCTTGCAAAAACCAAGAAAAATGTTTTAGGGGACTAATTATAAATCTCAGCTTGCAAAATTGGACTCCAATGTGAACATACTATTCATCTTGATATTGCTTCCAGATCTCTGTTCCACCATGCCTGTGTGTCACCCAACATCTACTAGGCACACTTGACCTCCAACTGTCCTTTGGCCTTCCAGGCTGTAGGATGATAGGAGAAAAGAAGGCAATACTCTTTCTCTTTAAGAAAACTTTCCAAAAGTCCCTGGCAGTAACATACTTCTACTTACATTTCAATGCCAAAAAAAAAAAAAAAAAGTTGGAGACAAAAAACATAGTTGTTTATTTTTTTAAATCTGATTACATAGTCTCTCTGAAATAAAACAAGGTTCAGTGATTTAGGAGGAGCAAGAAAATGGATGTTGGAGCAAGTAACTAACAATCTTTTGTCATGCTTTATGTTCATTGTCATTTGAATAAAACAGGTTTCCGTTTTGATATCTTGGTTCAGGAAATTTTCCTTTCCTTAAAAGTCATCTTCATGCTACTCTTACTGAAGTTCTAGCCTTTCTTCAACTGCCAACTTGTTTTCTCTTTCTTTGTTTTTTTTTCCAACTGCCCCAGACCTCTCTCAGAACTCAGATCATGTTTTTAATCTATGCAACTTATTTGTAACTCCCATTGTATTTAGTCTCATTAAAGTCATTTGTTTCTGTGTCTACGTGCTATATTCCAAATCATATCTGAGACCACAACTTTTGCCTCTTTACATCAGTAATGCTTGGTGGACACCAGACTGCATCTGTCTTACTCCAGCAAGCATTTTAGGGAGCTTACATAAAATTCAAGCATTTGAAGTAGATTACATAAAATTCAAGCATTTGAAGTAGATTACATAAAATTCAAAAGCAATATAATGTAAATAAAAATCTGGATCAAAGAACATATAAACTACAATAAAAATAAAGACAAGAAGAGAAGTATAAAGTGTAAAACATAAAAATAAAAGTTATAAGGCCCCACTTTTAAATTTTAAATTTTTTAAACATTTTATTTATTTATCTTTAGAGGGGAAGGGAAGGAGAGAGGTAGAGAAATAATCATTGTATGGTTGCCTCTCGTGCATCCCTTGCCAGGAACTGACCTGCAACCCAGGCATATGCCCTGACTGGGAATCGAACCACGATCCTTTGGTTCACAGGCCCATGCTCAGTCCACTGAGCTATACCAGCCAGAGCTAGATTTTAAATTTTGAGCTACATATTTGACTCTTAAGTACATATTTCACCAGGCTACATCTGCTATTCCTGGTAATGTAAGTGAAAAGAGAAATATGGATGGTCAACTGTAAATTGATTTAAAGGGGGAAATTAACAGTGAAAGTAGATCCCTTTCCTATCACTAAGTTTTAAAAGAAATTTCTCACTCAGGGCTCTACAGTGCAGGACTAAGTGATATACTAGAGAATGTCCTCAGAAGCATTCGCACACCAAATACAGCGATGGGCTCATGAAGTCGTTTTTCGACAGCATCAATCAATAATGGCATGGCATCAAACACAATAGTGAAGGTTGTTTTACAGAGGATCAAGGTTTATAGTCATTTTCTCATTGTTTGAAGTAGGGTAAGAATAAAAATAAAAATAATAAGAGCAACAAAATAATTAAAGCAAGCCATATCCTTTAGTCATTAATACCTGATACCTGACACTCTCCCATAACCTCACTTCTGAGCTGGTCCAGATGGTGGAGAGTTTAGAAATGTACATGTCCATGTACTTGACAGGCAGCTGTGAGGGTAAAGGGCACAGGATAAAGATAAAAGCACAGGCTCTATCCTATACTGAATACAGAGTATTGGGTAAATTACTTAATCTCTATTTGTTTTAACTCCCTCGCCTATAAAATGAAAATAATAATCATACCTGTCTCATCGACTTGATACGAACATTATAGCAGTAATGTTCATAAGAATCTTGGAGTAACGGCTGGCACATGGTAACCATCATAAAAGCAGTTACTGAGACCCAAGGTGGTAGAAGAGTAGGAGGAAGCTGCACTAACCTCCTCCCAGGACCAAACTGGAATTACAACTAAATTAAAGAACAGTCATCCTGATAACCAACTGAGCAACAGCTGGACAGGAGCCTTATAACCAAGGACAGATGAAGGACAGATGGAAGAAACCACTTCACCATCACAAGACTGGCAAAGAGTGTGGAGATGGCACAAGAGGGCCAGCTGGGCTCCCATGGGTGGCAGCTGATGTTCTGGAGGGAAATTGCAGCAGCCAAGTGTTCCCCTGAGAAGTGTGGGGTCTAAACCCCAAGTTGGGCTTTCTAGTCTAGAGCACCAGACCAGGAAACGAACCCAAATAACATCTGGCTGTGAGAAACAACAGGAGTTTCTGTCCACCAGGGAGAGATGGCTAGAGGCATAGAGACCCTCTTACCCGGGGAGCTGGCAGAGCGGGGGCAGAATGGACTAGAGATGTGTAAGGAGAGTCTGGGGTTCGGGGCTCCGGGGAGAGAGCTGAAGGGACAGCCAACAGGATCCCTGTGCTCAGTTATTCTCCATACTCCATCTTTGTCAGGCAGAGCACTCCCCTCCATGTAGGCATCAGCCTGAGGGGGAAGAAATAGCTCTGCCTGCAGCAATACCTCTCACCCCACCCTGTGGAGTTTAAGCCAAGTTGTTGTGTAGAGCTGGAGGTTATCTCAGTGATTAAGTCTAACAGCGAAGGCAGATCTCTGGGAGCTCTGACACCTCAGCTGGCCCTCCCTTGGGCCTGGTACCAGTAGAAGCCTCAGTTCTTTCTACACACAGATAGACCTGGTTCTTTCTGCACGCAGACAGACACAGCAGAGGGAGACAAAAGCTGTGGATCACTGATAGCTCCAAACAAGTTGCCCAGGGCCAGTCACAGGCAGCATCTGACATAGACATCAGTCTTTGAAGATCTACCTAATACAGAGAAACAAATACAAAGAAACAGCCAAAAAGGAAAGACAAAGAAACAGGCCCCAAATGAAAGAAGAATAAAATTCTCCAGAAAAAGAACTAAATGAAATAGAGTCAAGCAATTTATCAGATGTAGCTTCAAGGAATGATTATAAGAATACTCAACAGTATAAAAAAGACATATGAACCATGAAAAAGGACAAGTCAAAAATAAATACAGTATCTGAAATAAATAATACACTATAAGAAATAAACAGTAGGTTAGATGAAACAAAGGATTGAATCAGCAATTTGGAAGACAAAGTAGAAAAAAAAACACCCAAGCAGAACAGCCAAAAAGAAAAAAGAATTTTAAAAATGAGGGAGCTTAAGAAACTTTAGGGACAACATGAAGTGCAATAACATCCACATCCCGGGAATACCAGAAGAGAGTGAGCAAGGGATCTAGAACCTATTTGAAGAAATAATGACCCAAAACTTCCCTAATCTAGTGAAGGAAAAAAACACACGAGTCCAGGAAGTGCACAGAGTCCCAAACAAGATGGAACCCAAAGAGGCCTACCCTGAGACAGATCATAATTAAAATGGCAAGGCTTACAGACAAGGAGAGACTCCTGAAAGCCACAGAGAAAAGCAGCTAGTTACCTACAAGAGAGTTCCAATTAGACTGCCATCTGATTTTTCAACAGAAACATTTTAGGTCAGAAGGGATTGGCATGAAATATTCAAGGCGATAAAAAGCAGGGGCATACAACCAAGGTTACTTTACCCAGCAAGGCTATCATTTAAAAATGAAGGATAAATAAGAAGCCTTCCAGACAAGAAAAAGCTAAAGGAATTTGTTAATGCCAAACCAATACTGCAACAAATGTTAATAAGCTTGTCATTTAACAGCAATGGGGACAGTGGCCTGGAAACAACCATAGTGCCCATTACTGAGAGATTGATTGAATGTGTGTTTAGGCAATGAAAAATCTACCATTATTTTTAAAATAAATTAATATTTATAAATGAACTAAAATGGATGATATGTCTGTTTGATGAAAACCGAAAGTGTTGAAATGTACATGTTTTGACCCCAGTTGAAAAGGGGTGAGGAAAGTAGGATGCTAACATGGGAGACTTTGAGACTGGAGGAAGAGTTGGAGGGGATATGATCAGTCTCTTTAGTTTTCAAATCGTGATCATGTTGCAACAACTAAGTACTACTCTATAACTGTTTAATCTTTAAAGAAAAAAGTGAAGGTTTGCTCAAGCCCCCAAAAATAAAATTTATAAAATCAAATTCTAGGTAATGAAACTTTTCCCTTTCCTTTTCTAAAATTTACTTAGTTCTCTAATCTCACAAATGGGGGAAAGATTTTTATTTTGAGTGAAATAAATAACCTGAAAACAATTTTGCAAAGTCAGAGATACCTAATTCTGACTTGATCACATATGAAAGAGAAACAACGAGCCTAACTATCCCAAAAATAAATATCCTACCATGAATTTATGAAATATTTCATGGTTGGCCATTTATATAGAAAGGCAAAACTAATGAATGGGACTGACCCTGATCACTGAGATCAAACTGCCTGGATTCCAACTCTCATTCTGCCACTCACTGCTATGGAGTGTTTGACCCGTTACGTGACTTCACTGTAGGCTTCCATCTGCTCATCTATAAAATGAGAGCTACTTCCTTTAGAATAGAGCCAGGAACATAAGTTTGTAATAAATGAGTTGGGTGCTCTGCTATAGGATTCAGTTCCTGCTCTTGTATGGCTCATAGTGAAGTAGGGATACAAACTTCTAAAAATTAGTATGTAACACAGGTAATGAAGATTTCTTTGGCCAAGGATCACAGACATTATTAATTCTCCCACAAGTGGTATGGTCCGTAGCAGCTTGGAGATCAGCTGACAGGCTACAGTCTATATTGTCACTTAGACTGTCATTGTCGGCCCAAGTCTGAAAAGAAATTAAGTTTGAAAAAAAATGACTCTTCCTTCATATGTAGAAGCAAGCACATGGTATGTTCAGAAAAGGAGACATGAGCCCTTAAATCTAAATTACAGATTTCATATAAATTATTATAATAAATTGATAATGCTAGTATGATTTCAGCAAAACAGTGATGACTCTAGAAATAGAATGGACAGAGAGGGCATTAATTCCATGAGAAGAACAAGTAACGAGAAAATATCTCACAAACCTTATTCCTAGCAATGCTATCAGCACATATCTAATTAATGCCTGACCATAAGCAATGTGACTTCATTAAATCCAGATAAGTAACCAGACTCTATTTCCAGTCCATTCAGGGTGACAGCATCTGCAGAACAAATTATATACAAATACTCCTTTGATTGCTAATAATAAACAAACATGTTAACCATTTGAATTTCCTAAATTTGCCCTTCCTATAAAAAGGAATTCACGATATACACCAAAGAATCTCTACGCGTCACCCTAAAAAATATATTGATGTCTTTACCTCAGAATGAGACCTTACTTTGAAATAGAGTCATAGCAGATGTAAATGATTCAGTTAAGATGAGCTCATAGTAGAGTAAGGTCAACCTTTAATCCAATATGTCTAGTGTCCTTATAAGAGAAGAGGAGATTCAGACAGACGCAGGGAGGATGCCATTTGACAGCAGAGGCAGAGACAGGAGTTACGTAGCTGCTGCAAGTCAAGGAACCCAAAGACTGCCAGAAGCTAGGAAGAGGCAAGGAAGGATTTCATGACAGGTTTCAGAGGGAACATGGCCCTACTAACACCTTGATTTTGGGCTTTCAGCTTCCAGAGCTATGAGATGACAAATTTCTGTTGCTTTAAGCCACCAGTTTGTCATTTGCTACAGTAACCTGGGAAACAAATGCTTGTGGCACTTTTATTATACATGTAGTCCTTTCCCGGGCCAGCTGCAGTGAATTGCAGTTTCATCTAAAATGCTTAGGAGCTTCTAATTTTAAACTTGATGTAAAAATCTTTATTTCTTATAAATAACATAAAAATGTTAATAAACTCTTTTTTCTATCACAAAGTCAAAGTTGGAGATGTGGGGGTGGTCTATCATTCAAAAGCTACTGAATTCTAGTCTGGAGGATTATATTAGTTTGCTAGGGCTACCATGACAAAGTACCAAAGACTGGGTGGGTGGCTTAAATAACAGAATTTATTTTCTCAAAGTTCTCTCACTGGAAGTTCAAAATCAAGGTGTTGATAGAGTTGGTTTCTTCTGAGGCCTCCTCTCCTTGGCCATCTTCTCCCTGTGTCTTCCAATGGTCTCCCCTCTGTGTCTCTGTCCAGATTTCCTCTTCTTATAAGGATGCCGGTCACACTGGATGAGAGCCAACCCTAATGATGTCATTAAAGTCATTTAATGACTCTAAAGACCTAGCTCTAAGTACAATCACATGTTGAGGTACTGGGGGTGTAGGACTTTAATATATGAATTGGGGGGGGGGCATCACTCAGCCCATAACAGGGTCAAAGAAAAGATTTCACTATGACCTTGATGAAAGACTGCTCTCAACCAACACCCTTTGAATGTTCTTGGTGCCATTGCAACTACCAGGAATAATGTATAGAAGGCTTTTAATAAAAGAGCATTACTAAAAGCCAAGAGGTCTTTCACAAAGGTGAACTTCTTTTTAACAGCCTTTATAAACATTCTTCACCTAACACCTGCTCAACAAAAGCCCTAGTCTTCAATAACGTCACTGTTTATCTTTTTAGGAATAATTACATGTTCACTCAGCTTAGAGAATATTTAAACTAGTCTTTTTCCTCATTATTCCATGTAAACTATATGTCTTGCAAAAATGATCCACAGATCATAAAATTGATATGCATCTTTTCCATATTTGTCAATCTTATTCACTCAGTCTGAGTATCTTACCTCATCCCTACTGTTTTCAGTATCGGATACAATATCAGATAATATCCATAAGATTATCATGTCTGTGGACCACACACACAGACACAATTTCCTTCACAAATTGAGTCTTATGATGATAAAAAAATAATTATGCAATAACAAAGCTGTGCCCACTAGCTGGTTTTGATTACCCCTGAGCAAGTTTTAGTCCCTGGGAAAAAATACTTGTTTTCACGGTTGTTACACAAACTCAGTGAGGGAGGACCAGATCCTATCCCTCCCCACAAAGACCTGGCAAAGAAAAAATAAGGATTGTTGGAGTATTCTCATAGGTTTAATTCTTAGAGTGTAGACTCAGATAAGGATAGAATAGAGTAAAAACTTCAAATGGCCTCATGGAGGCTCTCTTCCCAAGGAAAGAGTCTACAGACTCAGTCAGCAGGCAAGAGGGTTCTGTGGATTTGAGAGATGGGAAGTGCTAGCTAGCCAAACAAAGATGTTCTGCAATTAAAGAGGCTTTGCCCAAGAATGTTATTATGTGTGAACACTTCTAGCAAACCTTTTTTCTTATCTAAATTAGTGATTGAATTATGCACCAAAGTGAGTTTTCTTATGTACTGTAATATAATTTTAAGAGACTTAGTCTAACATTAAAATAAAGCAAATTACCTGACTGCCTTCTCTAGTCTAACCTGAAATTCATACCCCAAGGTTTTACTTTATAGTCTCTCCTGATCTTAAAATGCAAAGGTAACAAAGATCAAAATATCCAGTTGAATAGACTGTTCCACAGAGTCAGATCTATAAAGCAAGGATCTGGACAGGAATCTTCAAAGTTGCCAGTTGGAATGAAGCTGTGGGTATTCTCCCCAAAGGGACATAAAAATTGATCAGCGTAATTTAACGAAAAGGTATTGAGTGTCTGCTACATGCTTGTGACTAGGCTACACATAATTGCTCACTAAGACACATTCCCTGCTTCCAGAGAACTCAGGTCTAACAAAGGGGGGAAATGCACAACTAAATAACACCGAAGAAGTGAAATTTTTAAATAATATTAAAACTATTACAGAAACCGGAAAGTAATTAATTTTACCTGAGTCCAGAACACTAAGAAGAAGTTATAAATGAGTACACACTCAAGAACCGGTAAGGCTATATGGACAAAAGAGATGGGAGGCTGCCGTTCCCCCAGGGGAACGACTCAAGCCATGATACGGAGGTGTGAGAGTCCAGATGTCTGTAGGGAAGAGCACGCCCCCGTGGAGCCAGGATCTATGTCACAGAATACAAGGGTGAGAGCTTGAGATGGATTGCAGGGAGAGATCCAGCTGTGAGAGACTTATTACTAGGATAGTGGACCAAGGTTATGGGACTTGGAAAAAGAAATATTTACCAAAGTATGAGAAACCTACCCTATGTAAGCCAGATTGGTTGTATGCTTTACATATTTTTCTGTGTCTGTATTTTTTATGGTTATGGTTTGTGTTTGGTTAATATTTGGAAAATCCATGCTGTAGTAATTGTAACAAAAAGAAATAAAGGTTGGGGTTCCCTTTTGAGGGTGAATCAGACCTTTCAAGGTGCTGCAGAATAGCCCTAGGGAATGGTTTGATGATAGTGGGAGTGATTGGAATAAAAGAATCCCAAGACAAAGATCAATTCAGAAGGGCAAAGAAGCAGCTGCTCGTACATCTGCTCTTCTGAGATGATCTCCTAGTGGCAAAATTCATGGAGGTTCTGGATTTTGTTTTTTATAAAGAAGGCTGTTCCCCTTTCAGCAGCTAACATATGATTCAGCTATCACACATTTAATAAGAATTGAAAGAGAACAGAAAAAACCTCTATAGTCAAAAAAAAACTTAATGATTCAGGAAATTATCAGGATAATGCATGCAAATGGACAACTTAGATTGAGTTATTATCAATATTGTAGAGATCTGGCTTACTATTTACCTGAAATAGCTGCATTTTCTTTGTTCATCTGCAGACTTAAAATAATGAGATTATTCAGAGGCCATAGATCTTCAGAAGGCAAGCAATGCCAGTTCCCAAATATTCATACTAATATATGACAAATATAAAGCCAATTCTAGTCTCCAGTCGAAGCTTTATTAATAATGACCAAGATGACCTTAATGTTCCCCTCAGCTTGATTAAACCTTGATAGGCTTGTTTCTAGCTATAGTCCCTTTTCTTGGAGCATTTACTTCAGAAATCTTGTAATTGCAATTCTTTCTCTGTTCCCTTTGAAATGTATACAAATCTCCTTAGAAGATTTTTGCTAGTTTTATGACTCAGGGGATGTTTTTCTCAAAGACCTGAGAGTCATTGTTTTAAAATAGATTCATCAGGAAAGATAGCACCCTCTTCTCCCAGTCTCTGTGGGAAGATAGAAGCCTAACTTCAGGGGGTGCCTTGTTCCAAGTTGTAAAACTCCTTCCTGTCATGAAGATGGAAGGAAGTTGACTTTTCCTGTGGGTGAGGCTAATTAGCAGATACAGGTGGCCTATAACTCCCTTCAGCCCAGTTCTTAAAAACTCTCCAGCCCTTTGTTTCCGTAGAGTTCAATCTCTTTCCCCTTGTGGCAGTGGTCTTGAGGAAAAGTTTTCTTTACCTGTCGAACTTTGTCTGGTGCAATTTTTCTTTGAGATTAATGACATCATAAGCCATTGATGTATTCCTGCTATACTGTGTTCCCAATCAGCAGCGGGTCTTTGCCTTCATCACACAGTGTTTCACGACAAAGATTTAAAAATCACCCATTATGTGTTCTACACAGTACCCATGTGAAATAACAGATTGTGATGATAAATATTTTTCACAGAAAAAGTTAAAGTTTTTCTTTTAGAGTTTAGAAATTATAGTAATAATAGAATTGGGTCAAGATTATTATTAAATCCTTTAGCATCTGATTGCCCAAATAAAAAAAAGGTACTATGTGATCTGACTTGAAAATTTGACCAACACTACTTCCTCTTTTAGTTAAAAAAAAAAAAAGGCATCTCTGGAGAATTTGCAGAAAGCCTCAAGGAGTTACAGTGAGAGAACACAGAGCGATTTCAGTTTGGATGGTGGCTCCCCACCACCTATATGTGGCTTTGGGCAAATTGCTTGCTTGTCTTTAAAAAAAGAAGAGAACATTCTCTTGGCCAGAGGGTTGTGAGTTTTATGTGAGAAAATGTATGTAAGGCAAATGGTGGCTTTTACCACCTTCTAAGGCCATTAATGTCTTAGACAGCAGTGTAATGCTTACCACCAAATAGGGCATTCACAGGTGGTGCCAGGGCAGAGACAGAGACTTCTCCAGAACAAAATCTGCCCTCACCACCTCCCTGCCTTCCCAGTGTGATGGAATCTCCTAATAGCCTTTGCAGTTGAAGCTCAGTTATCACCAGGAGCCTAGCTGGGGAGCCTGCCTGGCTGTGCCAGGTTCTGGCTTCACCCAGAGCATATGCTTCAGATGGTCTTAAGCACAGGAGGAGGACAAGCCCGATCATTAACTACACAAACAGAACAGATGTGATCCACTGTGACAGGTGAGTGAGAAAAGCTTTTTTTTTCAGCTGGTTCAAACACAACAAAATAACCTAAAACATACAAAACAAAATCAAACAAAAAAGTGATGTAAAAAAATAGTAAGGTTCTTCAACTTTTAAATTTTTTGAAAAACTGTATAAAACAGATTCTAAAATTTTAAACCTAAATAGAGCAACACAGCAATCTTCCAACTCAGCAGAGGGATAAGAGGTGGATGTGGGTTGGTAGGGATTGCATTTCAGCCCCAGTTCTCATATAAATCATGTTTTTTAGCCTTTAATCCAGTGAAAATCACCTCGAGAGTATTGAGATCTTCCAGGAAATATCGTCAAACTATGAGATCCTGATGAAAACCAGATTCATGATGTCACCATGCCAACAGGTCACGTCATGTAAAAATTAATGGCGTATTATTTTTATGAAATGTATTTTGGGAGTCTCTTCCCTGTTGGGTTAATACATATTCTTCAATGTTCTTAATCTTACAGATTTTCCATTAAAATTTGCCTATAGAGAGAGTGGTCATATTTATAAATCAAATCACAGACTTGCCTTCAAAACCTTCTTATGTTGAACATTTTTTTATTTCCTTATTCAGAAAGCAATTCAAAACTTCCAATTAATTGATAGCATTCAACTCTATTTAAAGAAAGCTTAATTCATCTTTTATTGTACATCCTTTGATCCCCACCCACATGATTTTGCTTTTCTCATGGCAAAATATAATAGATAATAACACAAGGTTAACAGTGAGGGCAACATCTGTGCTGATTATTCAGAGAAGCAACATAGTTTTCATCTTTGTACATTTGTTGGAAATAGAAGTAATTTTTCTCTTTGTTTCCATAGATACAGTAAGCCTGATTATTATTCAGAATGATACACCATAAATTGCAAAGCCAGTTAAATATTATCTGTCCTTATTTAATATTCTAAACATTTTCTTATTAATCAATTGGCTCCATTTTAGTTAAACTAAATATGAGTTTAAAGGCCAGATTATTTTAAATTTAAATGTATTTCATATGTAAATATAGAAAAATGGTCTCACCATGCTTAACCATAAACAAAATGTGATCGAAGAACGATACAATGCAAATCTTGTGAAATAATGTATCCCCATTTCCAATAAGACAGGCCAGAAAGACAATATTTTCTTTATCTCTATACTGGAAGCACTTTAGGTTCTAACTCTCCACAAATTATGGGGTATTCATTTTCAGTTTTTCTCCCCAGTATGCAATCTGTCATGTTCAGAGAAAATATATTTTTTTAAATGGAGTGACAAGTATTTTATGGACAGTAGGAAGAAACTAAGGCAACACAAAAGCGCAGTAACTAGAAGAGATAAGAAAAGAATACTAAGTCTATTAGGAAGCACACCTAAGCCCGAACTTTTTGAGCTCCTCTCCTCAGCCCAGCACACATGGCATCACTAACACAGGATGACCAGTTCCCATTGCTCTCCATGGCCTTGGTCCTGAACAACTCTTTGTACCTCAGCTTGAACTGCTTCCAAATGTGTCAATTATTTACCTTGGCTACTTGCTTTTTCCTACTACTTACTCATGAGACCACCTTTGTTTTACCTGTTACAATAAACATAGTATTATTTATACCAGAGTTTCTCACACAGACATTATTGACATTTGGGACAGATGACACTCTGTTATGGGGGAGGGGTACTAACCTGTGCATTGTAGAGTTTTTAGCAGCGTCCCTAGCTCTACCTTGTAGACGATATAGCAGAAGGTATGCCAAATATTATCAATCTAAAGACATCACCAAAGTCCATTTCTAGGCAACATCAAGCATCCCATTTGAAAACCAGTAGTTTACACTGAATTTTTTTTAATTTATGCATTGATTGTTTTATAAATATCCATCAGATGCATGTTGTGTCTCTAACACTGGACTACAATATTGAAAAAGATACAATCTTATCCTCGATTACCCTAAAGTCTAGTTATACCTGTGAACAAATAAACTGTCAGTTACAATTCAGTATATAAACTATGTATCACCACAGAGGTAAAAACAAAGTACCACTAGAGCATGATGAAAGGGCACCTACCCCACCCAGCTGCAGGGAATCAAGCCTTCCCCAAAGGAAGAGGCACTCAAGCTGACACCAAAAAGATGAGTGGGAATTAGTTCAGTGAAAAGTTAAATGGGGCCTAAGTGTTCCAGGCAAAGAGAACAATGAAGCAAAAGCCCGTGGGGGAGAAAGCAGGCCAGCATTCCTGGGGCACTGAGAATTGTATGCAAGGGTCAGGTCACATGATGTCCTGCAATTCACATTAATGACTTTACTCCTCAAGACAATGACTCTGGTTGACTTCCCTTGCCTTATTTTTGTAACTTCTGACATAAGTCTGTCCTTCCAACATAAGTCAGTCCTTGAACACTTCCATGCCAGCCTAAAACTTCCTCAATTTTTCCCATGTTTGTACCAGGTACAACAAAGAAACTATTACTCTTCCAGATCTAAACATAAAAGAATGGGAAACTATTTCTGTAATTAAAACTAAAACTACCCTACCACTTTTCATTATTACACAAATAACTCTAAAGGCATTTATTTCATGTGGATATAACTAAATGTAGTACCAAGTTCTCCATGTACTAATTAATGCTCAAAACAGCTCTTTAAGAAGATAAAACAAGTACATAGTTAATTTGCCATTTATAGATGAAACTAGGAGAAAAAAAAGCAAATCGGCAGCAGGTCAAGTTTGAAAAGCCTACTGACTTTCCCTCTCCATGCCTTGACGTTGTCTCTTGTTAGATTTCTCTGGAATTCTGTTGAGAATTTCTGAGTCATAAGGACATACATTTTTCTAAAAGTGTCTAATACACCCATTACATTAAGCACTGGATTTGGCTCTTTATGGGAATTAAATACATTAAATAAGCAGATGGTGTTTATTCAGTATACCACACAGCTAAAAAAGACTTCCAGCATGAGAAAGAAAGCCACTTGATGTGATAGTGAGTAATATTTGAGTCACAAATAAGAAAGTCAAATGAATGCTCAACATATTGGGAGATTGTTTTTCTTGCTAAGGAGTGACTGGGTTTCAACAGAATGTGTTTTTGACTGAATCAGTTTGGAATTTCAAGGATAAAAAATTGGTAGTACTGCTTGCTATTAAAATATCCTTCCTGAAAGCAAAGCTTTGTAGAATGTCTATTTGCAAGTAAATAAGTTTGAATCATTTCCTCCTTATCATCTGTTCACTGCATCATAAAACAAGAGAAAAGAGCTCTGGAAAAACAAAGCAGAGATGAACTTTCCCTCCAGTTCTGTAAAGAGCCGCCTTCACTTCACATCCAGAGCCGTGGGTGTGGGACCGCCATCCTCGACCCTTACCACGCTTCACAGCCATCACCTTGTCAACTGATTTTTCTCTCACAGGTTATAAAAAGTTTAAAAAATAACAAAAAAACCTCTCGGGGTTTTAAATTCCCATAAATTCTTTCTCTTACATTTTTAATTCAGAATGTTTAGAATGGCTTTCAAGTGCTAGAAACTTAACCATCCCCAGAAATTCTTATTACTTCTAATTTTCTGCTCAGAAATAAATTTAAATATCATTTCAACATTCTTAAACATGAACACCCCTGTGACCCCTTTATCATATTATCGGTTGTCTAGGTTTTTCATATTATCTCATCCTTTCTAACTGGTCATATCTGAATGTCTAATTAAAATTATAAAACCTACCAGAAGAGGATTGGAACTTAATACTTTGTTCCTAACATTATTTAAATTTTCAATGATATTCTACAAATATTAATAACTTAAATTAGTGAATGTTGACCTTTTCTCACAATTATATTGTTATGATTTTAATTTAGCATGATTAGATCTGATTTTGAGAGACAAAAAAGAAGAAAGAAAGAATACAAAAGAAAGGAAGGAAGGAAAGAAAAAAGACAGAATGGAGGTGAGGAGGGAGGGAGGGAAATACAGTTAATGCTGCAATTCATAGAAGCTGCAGCATGATGATCTTCATTGGGATTTTGAGTCAATGAATAATGGATTAGTTCAGAGATCTCTGTACAAAAACACAAAAATAAATCTGGATGAATATAATAATATCCTTTTAAAAAATGTGTTCATCATGAATTGTGGAGATATGGAAAAGCAGGACTGTTCTGTCATGAAATTGTCAAAATGAACATTCTAGCAGCGAAAACATGAAGTGCCCAGCCAAGCTTCATCCAGGGAAAGAAGCATTTCAACTGGTTGCATTTGGAGTACTATAGTCCCATGAACAATGTTTTCCTTTTCAGGGAGATGGATGCACCACACTAAAGAAATTTGTATCTATGTCTCAATGCTCTGACTCTGATTCTAAGTGAATATGTCTGCAGGTCAAGAATACTCTGATCGTGCCAACACTTGGGAATATTGGTATATTAACATTGCTTTTTTTTTCTTGGAAGGATTAGACTTTATTTTCTTTTTTATTTTATTTATTTAAATTTTATTTTAATTGTTGTTCTTGTATAGTTTTCTGTCTTTTACTCCCATCCTAGTCCATCCCCCAGCCCTCCCCACTTCCCTCCCATTTCCAGCCCCCCTAGTTTTTGTCCATGTGTCCTTTATACTTGTTCCTGTAAACCCTTCCCCTTTTCCCCTGATTTTCCCTCCCCTCTCCCCTCTGGTGATTGTCAGCCTGTTCTCATTTTCAGTGTCATTGGTTATATTTTGCTCATTTGTTTGTTTTGTTGTTTAGGTTCCTGTTAAAGGTGAGATCATATGGCATTTGTCCTTCACTGCCTGGCTTATTTCACTTAGCATAATGCTTTCCAGTTCCATCAAACCTGTTGCAAAGGGTAGGAGCTCCTTCTTTCTTTCTGCTGCATAGAATTCCATTGTGTAAATGTACCATAGTTTTTTGATCCATTCATTCACTGATGGCACCTAGGTTGCTTCCAACACTTGACTATTGTAAATTGTGCTGCTATGAACATTGGGGTGAATAGGTTCTTTTGGATTGGTGTTTCAGGGTTCTTAGGATATAATCCTAGGAGTGGAATTGCTGGGTCAAAAGGTAGATCCATTTTAAGTTTTCTTAGAAAATTCCATACTGCTTTCCATAGTGGTTGTACCAGTCTGCAATCCCACCAACAGTGCACTAGGGTCCCCTTTTCTCCACAACCTCTCCAACACTTGCTGTTTGTTGCTTTGTTTGTGATGGCCATTCTGACTGGTGTGAAGTGGTATCTCATTGTGGTTTTAATTTGCATCTCTCTTATAGCTAGCAATACTGAGCATCTTTTCATGTGTCTCCGGATCCTCTGTATGTCCTCCTTGGAGAAGTGTCTGTTCAAGTCCTTTGCCCATTTTTTAATTGGGTTGCTTGTCTTCTTAGAGTGGAGCCGTGTAAGTTCTTTATATATTTTGGAGATTAAACCCTTGTCTGAAGTATCACTGGCAAATATGTTTTCCCATACAGTTGGTTCTCTTTCTATTTTAATAGTTTTCTTTAGCCATGCAGAAGCTTTTTATTTTGATGAGATCCCATTTGTTTATTCTTTCCTTTATGTCTCTTGCTGTAGGGGACATATCAGTAAAAATGTTGCTGCACGAAATATCTGAGATTTTCCTGCCTATGTTCTCCTCTAGGTCTTTAATGGTGTCATGGCTTATATTTAAATCTTTATCCACCTTGAATTTATTTTTGTGTATGGTGGAAGTTGGTGTTCGAGTTTCATTTTTTTGCATGTAGCTGTCCAGTTCTCCCAACACCACTTGTTGAAGAGGCTATTTTTACTCCGTTTTATGTTGCTGCCCCCTTTGTCGAATATTAATCGACTGTAGAGAATTGGGTTTATTTCTGGGCCCTCTGTTCTATTCCACTGGTCTGTGTGCCTGTTTTTGTGCCAGTACCAGGCTGTTTTGATCACAGTGGCCTTGTAATACAGTTGGTGACAGGTATTGTGATCCCTCCTACTTTGCTCTTCTTCCTCAAAATTGCAGCAGCTATTCAAGGTCATTTATGGTTCCATATAAATTTTTGAAGTGTCTTTTCTATGTCTGTGAAATATGCAATTGGTACTTCAATAAGTACTGCACTGAATCTTTAAATTGCTTTGGGTGGTATGGACATTTTGATGATGTTAATTCTCTTGATCCATGAACATGGTACATGTTTCCATTTGTTTGTGTCTTCCTTGATTTCTTTCTTTAGTGTTGCATAGTTTTCTGCATACAGGTCTTTTACCTCTTTGGTTAGGTTTATTCCTAGGTATTTTATTTTTCTTTTTGCTATATCAAATGGGATTTTTTCTTGATTTCTGCTTCTGCTGTTTCAATGTTGGTATACAAAATTGCCTTTGATTTCTAGATATTGACTTTGTATACAGCTGTTTGGCCAAATTCATTTATTACATCAAGCAGTTTTTTTGGCCAAGTCTATAGGATTTTCTATGTACATTATCATGTCATCTGCAAACAATAACAGTTTTGTTTCCTCCTTTCCAATTTGGATGCCTTTTACTTCCTCTTCTTGTCTAATCACTGTGGCTAAGACTTCCAATACTATATTGAATAGAAGTGGTGAAAGTGGACAACCTTGTCTTGTTCCTGATCTTAGTGGAAAAGATTTTAGTTTTTGCCCATTGAGTTTGATGTTGGTGTAGGTCTCTCATATATGGCCTTTATTATGTTGAGGAATGCTCCCTCTATTCCCACTTTGTTGAGTGTTTTTATCATAAATGGATGTTTTACCTAATCAAATGCTTTTTCCACATCTATTGATATGATCATGTGATTTTTGTCTTTGCTTTTGTTTATGTGATGTATTACATTTACTGATTTGCGTATGTTCGACCATCCTTGCATCCCTGGGATGACTACCACTTGGTCATGATGTATGATCTTTTTAATGTATTGTTGGATGCGATTTGCCAATATTTTGTTGAGGATTTTAGCGTCTATGTTCATCACCGATATTGGCCTGAAGTTTTCTTTCTTTGTTGTGTCCTTATCTGGTTTTGGGATTAGGATGATGCTGGCTTCATAAAAAGAATTTGGGAGTCTTCTATCATCTTGGATTTTTTGGAATAGTCTATGATGGATAGGGGTTAGCTCTTCCTTAAATGCTTTGTAGAATTCTCCTGTGAAACCATCTGGTCCAGGGCTTTTGTGTGTCAGGAGCTTTTTGATTACTGCTTCTATTTCATTGGATGTTAATGGTCTGTTCAGGCTTTCTCCTTCTTCTTCATTGAGTTTTGGAAGATTATATTTTTCTAGAAATTTGTCCATTTCACCTAGGTTTTCAAATTTCTTGGCATACAGTTCTTCATAGTAATTTCTTACAATCCTTTGTATTTCTGTGGTGTCAGTTATAATCTCTCTTCTTTCATTTCTGATTGTGTTTATTTGGGTCCTCTCTCTTTTTTCTTTTTTTTTAATTATATTTTATTGATTATGCTATTACAGTTGTCCCATTTTCCCCCCTTCATTACCCTCCACCCTGCACACCCCTCCCACCCACATTCCCCCCTTTAGTTCATGCCCATGTGTCATAAGTTCTTTAGCTTCTACATTTCCCACACTACTCTTGCCCTCCCCCTGTCTATTTTCTACCTACCA
>PVKU01011781.1:0-40676 GCA_004027475.1 Anoura caudifer | reverse complement strand
GAGGTGGACAACTTTTTTAAAAAATATATTTTATTGATTATGCTATTACAGTTGTCCCATTTTTCCTCATCATTCTCCTCCACCCTGCACACCCCCTCCCACCCACATTCCCCCCTTTAGTTCATGTCCATGTGTCATAAGTTCTTTAGCTTCTACATTTCCCACACTATTCTTGCCCTCCCCCTGTCTATTTTCTACCTACCATCTATGCTACTTATTCTCTATACCTTTTCCCTCCTCTCCTCCACCCACTCCCCTGTTGCTAACCCTCCATGTGATCTCCATTTCTGTGTTTCTGCTCCTGTTCTAGTCATTTGCTTATTTTGCTTTTGTTTTCAGTGTGGTTGTTAATATCTGTGAGTTTGCTGTCTTTTTACTGTCATATTTTTATCTTTTTCTTAGATAAGTCCCTTTAACATTTCCTATAATAAGGGCTTGGTGATGATGAACTCCTTGAACTTGACCTTATCTGAGAAGCACTTTATCTTCCCTTCCATTCTAAAAGACAGCTTCACTGCATATAGCAATCTTGGATGTAGGTCTTTGACTTTCATGACTTGGAATACTTCTTTCCAGCCCCTTCTTGCCTGTCAGGTCTCTTTTGGGAAATCTGCTGACACTCTTACGGGAACTCCTTTGTAGGTAACTGCCTCCTTTTCTCTTGCTGTTTCTAGGATTCTCTCCTTCATTTTAATCTTGGCTAATGGAATTATGATGTGCCTTGGTGTGTTCCTCCTTGGGTCCACCTTCTTTGGGACTCTCTGAGCTTCCTGGACTTCCTGGAAGTCTATTTCCTTTGCCAGATTGGGGAAGTTCTCCTTTATTATTTGTTCAAATAAGCTTTCCACTTGTTGCTCTTCCTCTTCCCCTTCTGGTACCCCTATAATTCAGATGTTGAGATGTTTCAAGATGTCCTGGAGGTTCCTAAGCCTCTCCTCATTTTTTTTTTTTTTTTTTGAATTCTGGTTTCTTCCTTCTTTTCTCTTTGGTTGTTTCTTTCTTCCTTCTGGTCCACTCCATTGACTTGAGTCCCAGTTTTCCTCCCATCACTATTGGTTCCCTGTGCCTTTTTCTTCATTTTACTTATTGTAACCTTCATTTTTTCATCTAAGCTGTGAGCAAAATCAACCAATTCTGTGACCATCCTGAGCACCAGGGCTTTGAACTGTGCATCTGATAGGTTGGCTATCTCTTTATCGCTTAGATGAATTGGCTCTGGGGCTTTGATATGTTCTCCAGTTTGAGCCATTTTCATTTCTGTTTTTTTTTTTTGTTTGTTTGTTTGTTTTTGGTCTAGTTGCGGCTGTTACGTAGTGAGGGCTGGAGCCTTAGGTGTTCCCCAGGGTGGGGCAGCCCAGTTGCTGGGTAGTGTATGTGGGGGTGGGGTCCGAGAGGGAACAATGGTGCTTGCTCTTCTCTCTCTCGGATTCCAGTCCCTTCCGCCACTTCCTCTTCACCTGGATTATCTGCTCGAGAATGTGGGACCACCTGCTCAGCCAGCCACCTTGGGCGGCCTCACTAGGTCTGCACAGTTGCCATCCCATGCCTGGGGTCTGCTAGCCACCACCTGCACACCTGGGATCTGCCAGCCACTGCTGCCTGTGTGCCCAGGTCCACCAACCTCCACTTTTTCCTGCTGCGACTCTGCCCCCTTACCGATCTAGATGAATGATTGTTGGACTTCTGTACAGTTCAATTTTCTATCAGTTCTGGTTGTTTTCTTGTTTCTAAATCTTTGTTGTCCTTAGTTTTGGTTCTAAGAGGAGGTACAGTATGTCCACCTCTGCCTCCATCTTGGCCGGAAGTCCGTGGCACAACTTTTACCCTTTAAAAAATTACATCTTCTTTCTTTCTGATTTAGCCAGACAAAGACCTGCCCTGATAGCCCCTTTCCGTATCTTTCTGAACAACAACTACTATTTTAACTACTACTTTGACCTTAATGGAAATCTCAGACTCTTGCTTTTTCCTTTCTTCATAACACACTAAATGTGTTATTTTCTCTAGGCTAAATAATCAGACTAAAGCACTTTATAAAACCAAATATGGAAAAATGTTTTCTATTTACAGAGGTATGTGTTGTATTTTTTATGTGTCAAAATGAGTGTTTACCAGTGTAGACACATGAGACGATCATGCAATCCAGTGGCTTACTCCATCTCTATCTGCATTGGCTGTGCAACAACGCTGCTGAAGAAAGGCTGACTGATGCTTTAAAGCTGTGAATCTCAGGGTGGAAGGATGCGCCCCTGGGTGGTGCTGGTGGTATCATATTAAAGGTAGGGGGTGATATATAATTTTATAAATAAACTATAGAAAAAATCAAGAAAATACCTTATTGAGTGATGTGGATATAAATTGGAATCTTGTTGGAGTGCATAAGTATAAAGGAAACATGAGTTAAAAGCAGTTGAGGACTATGGCTTCAGGGCTTCTAATCCTGGTACATGGGATGGTGGCCATTGCAGGACAAACTTGCTCTCCCTTTGTTTGTAATGAAGAGTTAGAGTAAACCATGATTTTGCATTTACCTGCAAAAAATAGATTTCTTATTTAGTCCTTGGCATGAATACTAATCAATTATAAGTACATGCAGAAAATGAAAACATTTTTAAGCAAGGCTGAGATAAATATAAATTTTAGATACAAAGTGGGGTTTCCTCTTTGTATTTCAACTGCTCCATTCTGCTCCTTTTAGCTGAACTAAGGACTCTACTAAATTGTTATAATCTCATCATATCACCATTTGAGCAGAGTTGATACTCACACACCATGGAAAACTGATGCTCATCTAGCATCAAAGCAAAGATCCTACCCTGCTACTGTTCTCTAAGTGCCTAGGAGAAAGACTGCAGGAGAAGACTTTCTTTCTTTATAGGGCTTCTTTCTACTTTTTGTACTTCCTGTCTTTCCTCCTGGCCAACTCCAACCAATCAAATGTGAGGAGAAGTATCCCCCACCACCTCCCTTGTGACTCACAATTTTCACCCATGTGTATACTGCTCACTATATCCTTTAGCTCCCCTCTCAGTTGTCTAACCAGGATTTCATGTTTGCCATCATAGCCTCTATATTGAGTTCTAGCTAGGAGTCCTTATCCAAAGGGGCTTTCTCTGTGTAACCAACCCTCTGCACAGGCTCTTTGCATTATGAAAACATAGCAAGTAGTGTCAATAGTGAATTGAAAATTCAACATGCAGGACACTCAGTTTCTGCTTCTGTATCATGTTACCAAGCCATTTAGAAATCAGAGTGTAATTGAGGTATAACTTTTTTAAATCTAAACTTTTTGTGTAAAGATGAACTTAGGCATTTATTTTACTTGTAGAAAGATGAACTTAAATGTTTATTTTTACATTTATTTATTTTCTTAAATATTTGTTGTCTTGTATGCACTAATCTTATTTTTTGTTGAATTTATCGGGGTGACATTGGTTAATAAAATTATACAGGTTTCAGGGGTACAAGTCTGTAACTCATCATCTGTACATTTTGTGTTAGTGCGTCACCCCAAGTTAAGTCTCCTTCCATCACCATTTCCCCTCCCTTTACCCTCTTCCACCTCCCCCACCCCCTTTCCCTCTGGTCATCACCACACTGCTATCCATGAGGGTTTTTTTTTGTTTGTTTTTTCTCAATCCCTTCACCTTTTTCACCCAGTTCCCCTCCCAATCCCCTCTGACAGATGTGAACTAACCAATGTTAAATGAATAGGATTTATAAATTTTAATTATGATATATTATCATCTGATTACTAGTTTTAAAATTGCACGCTTAGCTGAAGACATCAGATATCAAATTTTAAAGATGTAGAGAAATGTCAGTAATGCAAATATTGATGATAGTAAATCAAGTTAAAGTAAATATATTCCATTAGGCTATTATGAAATTTGTCAGAAATTCAAGGAAAAATGTCATCAAAGTGAAATTAATAAATCAGAAGTCAGTACTTTCTCTATTAAATTAGGGATACATTAGGGAAGAATTTATATGCTTGCTACAGGAAAGTGGGAATGAAAAAATAATCTATGAAATATGAAAAATCATTTACCTATTCGGTTAGTTTAAGAAGACATATTAAAGTAGAAAAGTCTTATATTTTTGTTTTTATTAATTTTGATTATAGGTAAAACTCTAAGTATAAACACTGAGAAACATGAAAAAAAAATACTAAATCAGAATGTTTCATTGGGAACTTAGGACAGACACATTCTTAGTCCATTTTTGACTCAGAGGCCAAAGCATCCACATGGTACATACGTAGGGTCTGGTGGCTTAAATGTTTTTCTTCCTTGCCCTTATTCCATTCTCTGTGAATCTCTAGTTTTGCTCCTATCATGCTGTCATAACTACTGCTTACCAGCTCAGCTCTCTGTCTTCATATTTCTAGAACGTAGCACAATGCTTTCTATAAAGTAGATTCTCAATAAATGATTGTTGAAAAAATAAACAAATAAGCAAAAGAACAAAGGCACTGAAAAGAAAAAGAAAGGCAAGTAAAAAAGATAAAATTTCACAGTATATTAAAGTATCTTTTGTAATTCCTCAAAAATGATCTTTTGTGCCTCCTTTTTTCTTATCTATTTTTTTTCTCTCACATATCTGCTTTTCATTTACTTCACCCTTGAGAGTTCCTTTTACTGTCATCTGGCCTAATTTCTATCCTTCACCACACACCCAATTCCCCTTTTTATTCCTTATCAACTCCCCTGTTACCCTCCTCTGACTCCCCACCCTATGCATTTCTTATGGCCGGGAAATAGATATAAACCTCATTCATTCATCACAGCAGCTAACACACTGAAACCCACATTGCATCAGGTACTAAACAAGGTGCTAGAACCTCAAAAGGGAGCAGGTATTCCTGCCCTCAAGGGAGATACATTCTAGGCAGAGTAAAGATAGACAAATAAACAGCTGTGTAAAAATGATGTTATATGCATTACAATAGAGATGAACGCTGAGTGCTATGGATTTGAAGAGTATTGTAGAGAGATGGGAGTATCCAATCCTAGCTTTCTCTCTCTCTCTCCCCCCCACCCCCTTTCTCTCTGTGTGTGTGTAAGGAAGGTGATACTCATGTGAGTCTTGAAAGATGACTGGAAGTTCGTCAGGCTGAGCATGGGATGAGTGCTGGTGCAAAGTGAGAGATAGAAGGCTTTACCAGACAAAGTAGATGACATCATACAGAAAATCTAGCTGCTTTTGCACAATAATAGAAAAGCATTCTGGAATACATACCCAGATTAAGAGGCTTATAATTTACCACATTTCTTCCTTCATCAAGAAAATCATGTTATGAGAAAAATGTCAGCTGAACTAGATGATGTGCTTAGTGACAGTAAAAATTGTGAGTTATGTGAATGCTAATGCGTTAGATTCTTCATTATTCTCTTTATTATGTGATGATGAGAAGGATATGAAACCTTCTCATCATCACAACAGTTTTTACATGCTGAGTTTTAATGATTATTGAAGGAAATGTTCTATTGAGCATGTTTGAACAAAAAAAGAAACTCAGTCTTTCTGCATGATAAGAAATTAGTCTTATTCTAGCATATTAAAGTTGTGAATTGGACAGTAGATGTTTATATATCTGACATCTTTGCTATTTTTAATGATTTAAGTACATCTATAGAAGGAAGAAATGCAAAATATATCCCAATAATACATAAAACTGAAGGGAAAATTGAGAGTTAGAAGCTTGGAAGAACAGTTTCTATAGATTGTTATGACATATTCCATCATTTAACAAAAAGTATCAATGGGGTAATTGATGATCTTGGCATCACACACCTGTGAGTGCCTTAGAAATCTGATAGAATGTTTGGAATTCATTTTGTATCAAAAGGAGGTACACACATGAAAAAATAGTGGACCTGGCATTCTTTTTAATTTTTGAAAGATGATATAATTTAACAACTTTAATGATAAATTGTTATATTTGCTTACTAATAAAGATGGATTAAAGATAGATTTCTCAACACATGGCATCATTTGCTTCACTTTAGGTAAAGATTAAAGACATACTGAGCTTATGGTAATTTCTTTTCTTTCATTCCTGTCAATATTCCTTTGTGAGATGGATTTTTCAGTTATGTACGTTAATAAAACAAAACATAGATGTATGTGATCCCCTGAGAGTGGCATTATCATCAGTCCAACCTGATAACAAGCATAAAACAAGCTCAACTATTGATGTACACAGTGTTCATTCAAAGTGTGCATAAAGCAATTTAATGCAGGGGATTTCTATTTCCTTTATAACTTTTTGTTATTTATGATTGTGAAAGACAAAACTTATGAGCATAATTGGCAATTTTCCATTTTAATCTTGTACATGAATGCTTTCAATAAACAGTGTATATAGTTTCCATAATTTTTTCTGTTAGGTTTGTTCTGATTAGATTTATTGAAATATAATTTTAGATCTGCTGAGTTTCTATGTGTCTCCAAATTTATTTTTCTAGAAGTTCATTTTATTATACTTTAAAAACATAAGATTTTAAATCTCTGATCTCTTGATTCACAAGGACTAGAGGTTAAAAATTAGTTTGCTTAATGAAACTGGATAAGAAAATTGGTCTGTCACCACAGATAATTTGAGAAACACTTCTGTAGGTAAATTTGGGATTTTAGACATTGTCCTAAGGACAAGAAGAAGCTTTTGAAGCTTGTAATAATAGCTGTTTTTCTCTCTTTAGGATGCTATGTGGACATTCACAATTTAGGAGGATTGGGAGACCCCAGCAGGCAGGCTAGTTGAGATGCTTGGAATGGGAGCACAGCTAATCTCAAAGCCTGTAGCCAGCTTGCTCTCAGATGGTCCAAGTGCCCCCTCTGCAAGCAGTCCTGATGTACGGTTTTACCCGCTCTGAGCAGTGCAGAGGTACCCACCAGACCCCAGAAGTGCTGTGTAATACTGTTAGTAGTTGTCATTGGAGGGAGGGATGTCCTTGTATACGAGATTATTATTAGCAAAATCGTGATTAATCATATGTATAATTGAGATTATACATATGAATATGTGTAATCTCTAAATATATGAAGTGTCAGTTTGGCTTTGTTTTATATAGAATAATAGAATTGTGGAGCCCCAAAGGAGTTGATGCATTTAACTTTATCTCTGATAGAAAATTAAGGCTCAGAGAGGTTCGATAGAAGGAACTGATTAAGAGTTTGTGTTTTAACGGCAGAGATTAGAGTTAAGCAGCCACAAACCAAGGAACACTTGAGGCTACCAGGAGCTGAAAAAGGCAAGAAAGGATCCTCCCCTAGAGACTTCAGACCATCACCTTGACTGCAGATGTCTAGCTCGTAGAACTGTGAGGGAATAGATTTCTGTTGCTTGCAGCCCATCTGTGGTAATTTGTTCTGGCAGTCCCAGCATACCAGTGGTACATGTGCTGACTCTGACAGTGCTGTGTGTACGTTTCTTTGGTATGTGATTTTCCAAAGGAGTTAAGCTAATGTCCTCTCTAGAATTATGAGGTTTAAAAAATAGAGTATGGGTCTTGGAATCAAATCGTTAAGATTCGAAGTCCAGCTGTGCTGTGTGGTACCTGATGTTGACCTTATGCAGGTTGCTTCGTTTCTCTATGCTTCGGTTTCTTCATCTGTAATCATTTGATGGTGGTGATAACAATAGTATTTATTTTATAAAGATATTGTGATGATTAAGAGAAATAATCCATGAAAGCTTTTAAGTTTAACTGGGCTTAGAAATGTGGTAAGGACTTTTCACTTGTTAGATATTTCCGTGACCGTGACGAGGCTGGTGGCCTGGTGATGGTGACAGAGAGATTCCTCTGACCTGCCAGGCTGGCAGGAGGTCTGTTGACATTTTACCTTCACTCGAGTACTTCCACTGAACTGTTTGTTCACTCACATATCTTTGTGGATTGGTACAGGAGTGAACGATCCCTTCACATAATGATCCCTTTTTCAAATGCTCGCATTTTTAAATGATGAAATCCTGTTCCCAACCACACCCAGAGTTCTCAGCTGGGCTGTTTGCCGTGTGACTCACCCACTATGGAACAATCACCAGGAACTAGAAAGGGACCCAAAGCCTTGTGAACCTGCCGTTGGAATAAGCTCATTCCATTACTGAGACATATTTTGAAAACAAGTCTTCAGTCTTTGAATTGTAGAGTATTTTGCAATATATTCAACAAATATATTTATATAATTAATAAAGTATGTTGTTCTGAGGTTCTCACAAGGCAGGGTATGAAACTACATTTTAAGCATGTGAATAAGAGGGGGAGGAAATTCCATGTTAATTTATTTAAACAAATCTGCATTGAGCCCCACACTTCCTTCCTGGCATTATGCCAGGCCCTGAATGTGCAGCCATGACTAAATACAAGCTTGCTATTGCAGAGCTTTTCGTCTAGTGCAAAAGCTCTTCCTGTGCAGAATCCTGACCCACAGGAGGAAAAATAATCTGTCATGGAAGTAAAAAGAAGCCCTGGCTGGTGTGGCTCACTGGATTGAGTACCGGCCTGTGAACCAAAAGGTTACCAGTTCAATTCCCAGTCAGGGCACATGCCTGGGTTGTGGGCCAGGTTCCCAGTGGGAGACACATGAGAGGCAACCACACATTGATGTTTCTCTTCCTTTCTTCCTCCCTCCCTTACCCTCTGTCTAGATATAACTAAATAAAATCTTTAAAAAAAGAAATAAAAAGAAAATTTTCAGAGAACAGTAACATATAACCACTTTACAAATTAGGAATGAACAAAGATTCAACAATGATGATGACAGTAACACAATAATAATAATAATAATAATAATAATAATAATATAAAAGACTTTGGTCTTAATGGACATAGTCCTGATGCACATGGGCTCCTGCAGTGCCAGAGCTGATATCAGGGTCCCGTTACCAGGATGACCTCCTGCAGGATAACTTCAAGAACATGATCTCTCTGGGAGAGCAAATATTACATATGGACCCACCAGGTCCTGGAACATGCAGAATTTTAGAAAGATCTCCTTCCATGGCTTCAGTTACTTACCTGAGCTAGCCCAAACTTGATTTTTAGGAAGCTCTTCCATGGCTTCAATGATTGGTTTTATTTTACTTTACTTTGGTACTTGAATAGCTAGTAGATTCATCAAACTCTAAAAGCTGTGGCCAGGGTGGCAGGGCAGAGGGAACAAGAATGGTGTCCTCTGAGTGAGGAGCAACTCGGAAGGTTAAATGGGCACATGTTAAGGGGAATTTGGGCACCAGTAAGTAGCACATCCTTATCTGGAAGGGCAATAATGCAAAAGATGCCTTTTCTACTACCGTCCTGATGAAATGTATGCACCTTTGGAGGCAATGATATTGAAGGAAAGAACTTTGAAATGAATTAAACTAGAAATTACCTGACAAAAAGTAGAAGTAATTAAATCAGCCTGGAAGTCAGTAGGTAGGTTTTCTAGCAACTTTTAAAAGAGATAGATATAGTGGAGTGGTCAAGAGAATCAACTCCAAACTCATACTGCCTGTGTTTGAATCCTGGCTCCATGACTACGAAGTGTCTATTTAACCTCTCTGTGCCTCACTTTCTTCATCTGTAGTATAGGTTCCTCGTAGGGCTGTACTGAGAATCAGTGAACCAGCTTTCTTAGAATACTCTCTGGCACACGGTACTCAATAGTCAGCTCTCTTCACCAGTGCACTCAACAAAAGTAGTCATTCTTTCACTGGGAAAAAAAGTGAGGTCTTAAGATGAAGAGAAGGTATAGAAAATAAAGTTACATTTTCAGATATCTGAGTTTTGTTCATTAAAATTGCATTTCTATGGAAGGACACTGTGCTACAATAGTCAAGCTAAAGAAAAAAGTAATTTGATGTGTGGATAAAGGGAGTAGAAAAGCAAAATGTTATACCTGTAATGCTGGCAAAATAGTTGTCAGTCACAATGATACATTTTGCTGTGGGAGAGGAAGGGAACTGAAGGAAATGGAGAAAGAATGTTTGTGCTTTATCCAAAGTTGGAGGCATTCTGAGGTATATTCTGATGTATAATCAATAACAACCCGAAGTACTGAGATAAATAACAGGTGAAAAGAAGTTGTCAATTTCTGTTCCTTGCCAAAAAAAAATTATATTATAAAACTGCTGCAAATTTTACACAGGAGGTTTCACTCAGAAAGTTAGATCTCCATCAAAAACCTTGTAAGAAAAAAAAAAGCAAAAACAACAACAAAACAATCTTATTCTGAAGATTCGAGTAATGTTTTGTGTATATGCTTAGTTGTATTATAAGTAGTTGCTTTGTAGGAGATGGTTAAAAAGGCAAATGATAAAAAGTTTATTTTTTCCTCTTTTGTGTGTGTGAAGTTGCTGTTTATTTATTACTTTGGGGGGGTCTGTTTGATGTATATGTGAAATCATGTTGTCCAACAATAAGCCAGAATTTTATTTTGCTGAACTGTTTTAACAACAAAAAAATCATTTGTTGAATCCATTTTGAATATGCAGTAGTGATCTAAAGATACAAGAGGCAGACTTTTGCCATATCTTAGCAACTCAGCAGAGTGTTCTGCAAAAGTTAATGAGGAGATTTTGCATGCCTTGGAGAATTATGCCCCCTTGATCGATAGCTTGTATACTTACACTCTAGTTAATTCTAAGATATAATAGCTACCACTTATTGATTGCTCACTATGTGCCAGACATACTAGCTGCATTTTTATACATTATCCTTGTATTCAATAAATACTGACACCTACAATATCCCTGTCACTGTTGTAAGTGCTAAGAATAAGGAAGTGAATAAAACCTGTGAAAAATGGAGCTTATCTCCTGGAGTTTGGGGACATAGGAAAAAAATAAGCAAACATATACTAAATATATAAATAAGTAAAATTAAGCTAAGAAAGGTGATAGGGAGTGTTGCATATATAAATGGGCAGGGGGGTTGCAATCTTAAATAGGGTCATTTGGGTCCCCCTACTGAGAAGGTGACATTTGAAAGAAATGAAGCAGTTGTGTAGGAGAAGAGCATTCTAGACAGAAAAAAAACGGGTATGCAAAATTCCTGAGGAAGGAGCATGTTTGGATGGTTCAAGGAGGAGGACCCAGGAAGTACTGGAGCACAGTGAGGGGGAGAGAGGTATAGGTGGGGCCTACCTACCACTTCATGTAAAGTCCCTGGGGGCGGTGCACCATGTCCTCGGAAGACTTAGAGGCAGTACTTATATTTTTAGATTAGTCTGTGACTTCATAAAATGGTGCCTGTGCCTTCATTTGAGATTTGCTGAGGGGAGGCATGGAGCGTGGTGCTCATCAGACAGTTGGGCATTCACAAATACCTTTTGAGTAAATGAGGAATCAGGGGAATGGTTAAGTGCTAGCTCTGAAATTAATTGTGTGATTTTAAACGAATTACTTGACCTATCTGTGTGTTGGTTTGCAAAATAAGAAGCTTTTAAACTTTCCTCTCACGTGATTATCCACCATGGCCACACTCCCAAGTCTGTTTCTTGGCGCTGCGAATGGTGAGAGTCGGCCCTCAGCGGGAAAGAGTACGATGACCTGAACACTCCCTGCACCTCTCACACACAGACTTACCTGCTCGCTCAGCAGCTCTGTCTTTGTGTTTGCATCCTCAGCTGCAGCCTTTGCCAAAGACAGTAGAAACGGAGTTAGAGGCTGGCCCTGGCAGTGTGACAGACTCTTGACTTATTTCTTCCTGCCAGAAGATTTGATTATTTATGTGGATAGATGCTCTGGCAAGCCCCTGCTGAACCTGGGTCCCTGACCATGTCTTAAGATACTAACCTAAACTCACCCTTGTTCTCAAGCTGTGAATTTGGGAAACCTGGTCTGGACCTTCTGTCTAGAAACTACACGTTCATCAAAAAGAAAAAAAAAAAATCTGACGTCAGTAGCTGAGCACTAGCAAGAATTATGTGATGAGTCAGGAAAGATTTTGAATTTTTGTGTCTTGAGGCCTGAACGTAATAAATTTCCTTTAAGGTGTTCACTATGTATAGCCTTATAAAAAGAGAATTATTTTTGATGATAGCAGAGGCAGAATCAAATAAAAATCTCCTTTTGAAAATGGAATTTTTAATGACTTCTATATTTACCAGAGCTAGGTTTATAGGGCAAAGGAAAAAAAATATGATATAAGTGGAGCTGGTTTCTGGATATCACTGAGAATATTCTGGTCTTTAGCCTTTCTGGGGAGGGTTACTTTGATTCTTAACATTAGACAAAGCCCTGTCCTTTACTAGAAAACCTTAAGCAAGGCCAGACGCTGGCAGACCGACTGGGGCCACGTGTGCTTCATTTTGTTCAGATGAACACTAAGTACTGCAGCTCCTGACAAAACCAGCCAGTGCTCACTCTGCCTGTCTACTGGCAGTTAAAAATAAGAGCTGCATGGTGGGCTAAGTTTTCAAACTGATGACTCATGGCTCTTGGAGACTGAACACATTTGATAAGCCAGTAACTCAGTCTTATGCTCAGAACACTATGCGTGTGTGTATATATCAATTATATGAAATATATAATATATCTTATATTTATATATACACTTTTAAACCAATAAAGCTCACTAGCTAACAATGCTTTTATTTAATTGAGATATAATTCACATAAAACATTATAATATAATGTTTATTAACATAAAACATTGTATTAGTTTCAGGTATGTCAGTGCTACTAAGTTACCTATATTCCCATTTCCAGTTTTCTTTGCCTTTTTCTATGGACTAATTTTGATTACCATTATTTTGCATTATGCAGAATAAATCACAAAGGGGAATGACAGAAACAGGCCAAAGCTGATGTGGCAGAGTTTAATGTGACCACAACAGCAAGAAGTAGCATTTACATATGGCATGGCACTTTTTGAAGTGGACTGGACCCTCAGCAGCGCTGTGATGGAGAGACTTTAGTTATTACACTAGCCAGATAACAGGTGCACGGACCTCGTGTATGGCTCAAGAGCAAGGCGGACAGGGCCGTGACCCAGAGGTCCTGACCAAGTTCCAAGCTTGTTACTTTCGCCACGCTGCCTTCAGAACTGTGTTTGAGACAACACCATTTATTTTCTTAGAGAGATTCAGCTGTGTTTTGTGAGTAGTTCAAAGTATGTGGAGAATATAAAGAATGTTGACTAAAACCTTACCTATTCCCGTGTCCCAAGTGGGCATCTTTTTTATCCTCTCCTCTCAACAAGTGAGTAAGAGTGTGCCTTGGAAGGAAAGGCACCTTCGTTACGTAAATTCTCTTCTCCTACTTACCTTGTCTTCTCCCACACCACCTGTAATCGTTCTCATTTTGAGATACTTCTTTATTCTCATCTTTTTTCTTTTATACTGTTTCTGTTTGCTATTTTAAGGTATTAATCTCCTTTTATCTTTCTATACCCTTCTAGTCTAATGATACTTTCAGGATTATTCTGTTACTTTCTGTGGTCCCATCATTTCAAGATAACCTTACAAATAAGGTCTTGAAGTGTTAGGCCCTTTCAAATGGCCTGGGGCTTGAGGGAGGTGTGGAACTTATGGTCCATGAAACACATCTGACTCCTGCTGCCATGGGCCCTGGAGTAGGAAGCGAGGTGCTCTGGTGGTTGGTAATGTAAAATAAAGGGAACAAAAAATGAATCAGGAAACTCTTTGTTATCACCCCAGGTTTTACAGCAGGCAAGAACAAGGGACAGAAGCAGACTGTTGCACGCGCTAGTTGTTCGTTGCTCTTGGTTGCTGAGCAGCGTTCCACTGAGCGACTTACCATCGTTCGTTTCTTCGCTTATCAGTTGGTGGACATTGGGAATGTTTTAATATTTGGTTATTTTTATATTTTATAAATGAGTAGAGCTACTATAAACATTCAGAAATGAGTCTTGTGAGGAAATCTCTTTCTAATCATTAAACACGTAAGAGTGAATATTCTACTTTTTAAGAAGCTTCCAGATAGTTTTACAATTTGGATATCCAGGTGTTCAAATGTCATTGTTATAAAAGTATTCTTTATCCATTGAGATATCTTGGTGCCTTCTTAAAAAAATTAATTAAGCAAAAATGGGAACATTTGGGTTGTTGTCAAGATGGCATATCTATCAACAATTACTTTAAATGCATACAATTAAATGGCTAAATGGGTGTTATGCTAAGTGAAATAAGTCAGTCAGAGAAAGACAAATATATGATTTTACTTACATGAGTAACCTAAAGAACAATATAAATGAACCAGCAAAGCATAAACAGACTCGGAGACACAGCGAACATGGTGGTGGTTGCCTGAGGGGTAGGGTCTTGGGGGACTGGGTGTAAAAGATGAAGGGACTTCGGTTGTTACAAGATAGTGATGGGGATGCAAAGTGCAGCCCAGGGACTGTTGACAGTAATATTGTAGCAACGCTATGGTGCCAGTGGGGTACTGGAAATACCAAGGCGAGCACTTTGTAAAGTATCTGATTGTCTAACCACTATGCAGTGCACCTAAAACTAATACAAAATAACATTGAATGTAAACTTTAATTTAAAATAATTTAAAAAGTTAAAAAAGCATATATACGTGGGTCAATTCCTGGTGTCCTTTACCCTGTTCCATTCATTGGCATCTCTGTCCTCACCCCAACACCATGCCGTCTGACTACTACAGCTTTACAACACGGTCTCAAAGTCAGTTGGAATCCTCCAGTTTTTCCCTTTTTCATTTTTTTGACTTTTTAATTTTCTTTGCTTTTCCATATAAATTTTTATAATCAGCTTTTCAATTGCTAAAAGCATGGCCTACTGGGATTTTTATTGAGATTATCTTAAATCTGTAGATTAATATGAATATTATCTTCTCATTAATGATGATGATAAATATTTTTATTTATTTAGGTCTTCTTTAATTTCACTCAGCAATGTTTTATAGTTTTCAGTGTAAAATCTTATTTATATTTAGAGTTTTTCATAAGTATTTAATATTTTATAATGCTTTATAAATGGTACTTTTATTTACATTTTAATTATTTCTTGCTAGTATATAGAGATATAAATTGATTTGTATGTGTTGACCTTACATTCTGTAACATTACTAAAGTAACTTACTACTTCTTATAGCTTTTTCTTAGATGCTTTGGGAATTTTGAAATGTAGATGACCAAATCATTATGGGAAGGAAGAAATGATTTTTCTTCCTATCTAATCCAAATGGCTTTTATTTCTTTCTCTTGGCTGATTGTATTAATTGAAACCTCCAATAAGTTATCTTCTTAATGTAGAATCTTTTAAAATGTCCTTTATTAGATTGAGAAAGTTTCCTTCAAATTTTATTTTGCAATGAGTTATTTTATCATCAATACTTGTTGAATTTTGTCAAATGCTTTTCTTGCATCAATTGATGTTATGTGATTTATCTTCTTTAGATTGTACATGCAGTGGATTGCACTGATTTATTTTAAAATATTAAATCAATGTTGCATTCCTGGGATGAATCCCACTTTGCTGTAGTTTACTATTTTTTAATATATTGTCAGATTTGATTTACTAATATTTTCCTGAAGATTTTGCATTATGTTTAAAAGATATGTTCTGTGTGCTCATGTTCAAAAGCTATATTTTGTGTTTTTGTTCTAGTTTTCTTTTTTTTTTTTGTTGTGTATTATCTTAGTCTGGTTTTGGTATGAGTAATAATCCTAGTGTCATAAAGAGTTGAGAAGTGTTCCCTCCTCTTCTGTTTTCTTGAATATTTGTGGGTAGTTGATATCTTTTATTCTTTAAATGTTAATAGGACTTTGGCATTGAAACAACCTGAGACTGGAGATTTCCACTGATTATGAGAAAGAATGTTAGAAGTTGCTAAATTTAGTTGTGCACTTGTCTAGTTAGTCCTTCAGTTCTGCTACTGTTTCTCTAGGGTAAATATTTCCTGTGTTTTGAAGCTTTGCTATTAGTGCATACACATATAGGATTGTTATATCTTCTTTGTGAACTGACCCTTTTATTAGAATGTAATTCCTATACTTGTTGTGAGTATAATTTTGAGCCTTGTACCTGCAAGTGACAAGTAGCAAGGCTTGGAATTTGACATTTGTTATAGGTATTTCTCACATATTGTCCTATGCAGCTGGTCAGCATTTTTGTCCCTTTCTAGTCCAATGTGCAAAATTTTTAAAGTTTCACTTTTTAAAAAATAGTATAACCCTTCAAAGTTCCCTTTTTTTTAATCAGAGGAGTCAGCAACATCTTTATATCGTCTGGCTTTGGCCATGTCCCGTTGTTCTAGTTCTTGTGTGAACGTTAAAATCCTATCCCACTGTCTCAGCGTCCCTGTTGAATCTGAAAGCCCATGTCCCACCCTCCTCTGATTGATCATCGCACCAGCTACTCCTTTTTTCACCAATCCGCAGCTACCTCTATTCCCCCTTAGCATCTGGGGATTTTCTTTCTTTCTTTTTTTAAATTTAAAACTTCACGTGAATAAAAAATTCTTGAACATCTTATTTAGCTTTGATATGCATATATGGTGGAAGGGGAGCCTCTCAGGGTCAACACAGTCTACCGTTTTGACTGACCTTTTTATTACGTGGTAAGTAATGATATTATTTTCTGTGGATGTTGAAACACATCACCACAAATTTAGTGGATTAAAACAGCACAAACTTATTATCTTATGGTTCTGTAGTTTTGGAGTCTAAAATGGACCTCACTGGGCTAAAATCAGGATGTTGACACTATTGTGTTTCTCTCTGGCGGCTATAGGGGAGAATCCCTCTCCTTCACATTTCCAGCTTCTAGGGGCTGCCCATGTACCTTGGCTGTTAGCCTTCTTTTTTTCTTCTATTTTCATAAGCAGAACAATTTTTTCTCCTGTTATACTACTCTGACCTTCTCTTCTGCCTCCCTCTTCCACATTTAGCGACCTTACCAATTAGGCTGGAAACACTCAGCTAATGCAGGCTAATCTCCCTATTTTAAGATCACCTCACCGGCAATCATAATTCCATCTGCAACCTTAAGTCCCTTTTGCCATGTAAAATAACATTCACAGATTGTTGAGATTAGGACATAGACATGTTTTTTTGGGGGGAGGGGAGGAGTGAAGTGGAGGAAGGAATTACTATTCCCATCAAAATGATTGCAAGCAAAAATTTTAACATTGTCTAAAGGAAGCTTCAGTGTATGTTGATTTAACACATAAGATAATCACAGCATAAAGGGATGAGGATAAAGCGACCACTGTGGTTGTAAAGTTTCTGTATTTCAACTGAAGTGGTAACATATGGACTTTTAAGTAGATGGTAAACACTAAAGTAGTATATTTTCTTCCCTGGAGCACTAGTTTTATTTCATTTTATTTTTGTAGCTAGAGAAACCTACATTTATTTTATTTTTTATTGAATGTATTGGGGTAACATTGGTTCACAAAACCATACAGGTTTCAAGTATACAATTCAATAAAACGCCATCTGCACACTGCGTTGTATACCCATCGTCCCAAGCAAAGTCTCTTCCTGCCCTCTTTCACCCCTCCTTCCCTCTGGTATCACCACACCTTTGTCTGTGTCTATGTGTCATATGTGTTTTTTCTTTTTTTTCTTAATCTGTTCAGCTTCTTTCATCCAGCCCCCAGCCTCCCTCCACTGTGATAGCTGTCAGTCTTAGGATGCCAATTTTAAAAGTTATACAAGAAAAAGATATAGTTAAAAGATGCATAGATAAAATGTAACACTGAAAATGCTGGCATTTAGTGGGTAAAGACCACGTGTACCATTAATCATCCTACATGGCACAGGACAGTCCTCACAAAGAACTGTCCAACCTTAAAATGTCAGCGAGTCTAAGGTTGAAAACCCCTGCCTAGGTCGGGAGCCGCTGCCCTGACTAGAGACAAACTCACTAACGGCCCACTGTCAGCACGTCACAGGTGAGAGAGAGTCTGCAGGGGGCGCTGATCCTATGATCTGGCAGAACACAAGTAGGTTAGGAGAACTTTTACATGTAAACATGTATGTAGCTGTATATTTACTTTTCTATCTCATTTCATCTTGCAATAGAACTTTAATGAGATTATTTAAAATAATATCTTATGGAACTTTTGTAGATACATATTACAATTCATTGTTTTGGATGTAATGCCGTAGAAAGATCTTTAATTCCCTGATGAATAATGTTCTTTGAATTAATTCAATTCCATTACATTAATTTTATTTTGTGTAGTTTTACAAATGTAGGCGAACTCACACAACAATACTTGAACACATGTAAGTACTGGGATATTTCTCAAAGTTTACAAAATTAGAAGTAGAATTATTATAATAAATAGAATATTTGATACAGAGAGATAATTAAAAATTAATTTGAAAAAGCTTCCAGATTCTGTTTTTTTTTTTTTCTTAAAATTTCCAAGGACAAAGCTAAAAATGTCCCCCTCCCCCATGCTAGTGTGGTATAGTACCCAACTGCTCTGCAGGAGCCCCAGACTCCGCCCAGTGTGTATTTGGTAACTAGCTGTATCGGATCCTGGTGGAGAACTCAGGATGTGCCTGTAGGGATGGAAAGTTAAGAAACTCGATTTGTCTTTGTCTAGATTAACATTTTAATTGCTTTCAAACTCTTACATTTTCAATATGGAAGTTAAATGTCGTTCTTCAAAATTTACCTCAAAATTTTAGGGCAATGTTGAAAATATTATGTGCCATCGACCTTGAATATACTTTGAAATAATCCTCCCTGCTGAGGATTAGATCTTAAACGACCTCACTGTTACCGTTCCCGCAGGTATGGTGAAAGGATGGGTAGAGAGCGTTCGTGAACATGGTCAGCAATGGGGGTGGGGGGGTGGCTTCTCTCTCCTTCCCAGGTTAGGTCTTTCTTTCTCTCTCGCTCTCGCTCTCTTCTCTCCTTTTCATATCTTTCTGTCTGTCCGTCTAGCTCTTCTGTTCTGTGTGGGCAGGCACGCTGGCTCTGTTGCCCTTGCCTCCTGCTACGTGGCTTGAGCTAGGTGGAGATCTAGAGCCCTGGTCTCCGCGCCGTTCGGCTGTTTGGCAAGGGGGCTCGAGTTCCCGGAGCTGTCCAGCAGTTGCTGGCTAAGTTCTCCCAAGATCTCTGCGTTGGGGAAGCTCTCCTGCGCCCCGCCCCGGGCAGGGAACCTCCCTTCTCCGGCTCCCAGAGCTTAGGCTTGCCACCCGTCTCCGCCAGTTTCTTCCTTCGTCGCCCAGCCCACCCTGGGAGTCTAGCGGGCTTCAGGAGCCCTTCCCTGCGCGCCCCGGAGAGGGAGTCCCCTCTCCAGTTCCCGGGGCTGCTCCGGAGCCCACGCACCACCGTCCGCAGGCTTCCCTCCTTTGCCTAAAAAGCCGGTGAGCTTGTTCAGTTCTAGCCTTGCCTTATGCAGCTGGGTGGTCCTTTCTCTCCCTCTGTCTTTTAAGACTCGCGCCCGAAATCAAGGGGTCAGAGCAAAGACCGCCCATCAACTTAGCACCTTGAATTAGATCTTTGGATCCCAAAGGTGATTGGCATTGCCCGGGCCAGCGAGAGGGGGAAGGAGGAGGGTGGAGGCTGCAGCTGCTCCGGGGCTGCCCAGACGGAGCTTGCAGTCCGAGGACCCCTGCGGGAGAGGGAGGCAGAGCTCCGGGCCTCGCCCTCGGCGGTCCCTCCCTCTTCTTACTCTCCCCGCCTCCCGGGCTGCCCCTCCCTCCTCGGAGGAGCCAGGTCTCCTCCGCGCGTCTTCTCCGGCGCTCTCTCCATTGTCTCTGTCTTTACAACAGGTTTGGGCACCGAGAAGACAGACGGGTGCCCAGCGCCCCAACCCAGGCTTTCTTGGGTCCGCCCCCCTTCTTCTGGGTGTGCGTGCCTTCTGCCGCTTTTATTTGGGCTCCGGAGCTGATTCCCCCACAGAGCAGCCTCCAGGCGAGTCCAACCCTCCCCGCTGGACCCCCGCCCAGCCTGCCCCGCTGCCTCGGCTCTGGCTGTGCGTGTGGGGATGATGTGCGCATTGGAGGGTCCAAGTTCTTCCTGTGCCTGGGGGGTCCTCCCTTTTTTTTCTTAGGCAACCAAATCATACTGATCCTACTGATCAGTAAATCTGAGGCAGAGGCTGGAGAGACGCACGCTATTTTCCCGCTTGATTCCAAGAACCACTTCAATTTTTATTTTTATTTTTAAAGACGGAGACGATGGACTGAGCAGATCCACACCATGGAGTCTCGGGTCTTACTGAGAACATTCTGTTTGATCTTCGGTCTCGGAGCAGGTGAGTGGCTGCCTAGCTGGGGCGGGGTGGGGGTGGGGGGGTGAGGAGATGGCCCGGCCTCGGGGCAGCCCCAGCTGGCTGGGGACACCTCGCTTTTCCTCCGCCTGAAGTAGGTCTGGAGTGGGAAGCTTGGCATAGGGGGCGGGTTTGGCTTTAATTTTTTCTGTGCTTCTCTTGGAGACGGGAGGGTCTGAGGGCCTTAGGGGAACTTTGTACCCAGAAGGGTCTAAAGTAGGTCACCAAAATGGGACTGGGTGCTCCGCTATTTAAAGCCTGGCTGTTCATCTCAGGTAAGGCTCTCCGTGGCAGAGGAGGGAGTTGCCTCTCTTCCTCAGTTCCCAGGGTTATTTCTGAGACGCGGTTCTTTGCTGCTCTGGAGGAAGAGGCTTGCGTTTTGATGGAGGTTTTTCTTTCTTTCTTTTCTCCCCCACCTCCACTCCCACCAGTTTGGGGGCTTGGTGTGGACCCTTCCCTACAGATTGACGTCTTAACAGAGTTAGAACTTGGGGAGTCCACGACCGGAGTGCGCCAGGTCCCTGGGCTGCATAATGGGACGAAAGCCTTTCTCTTTCAAGGTATGAAGAGCTTGCTGAGTCCCCTGTGCGGGTTTAGTCCAGACAACCCGGGAGGAGTTGGCCTCACCACTCTTCTGTATTGCTTCGTGCATGACAGTGTGTGAACCGAGATGTGGAGGGCTCAGTGTGAAGTGTACACACCTTCCATTTCCTTTTAAATGGTTTGGTTTTTCTCCCCTCCTGCCCCCCCTTGCTTTGAACTCTTGCCAGTTCTAATGGATAGTGCCTTAATTACTGTACAGAAACTCCGATGGCAGATGGTAGGTTTTAGAGTCTAGGGAACAATGAATTATAACACAAATGCCTCATTTGGGTAAAATTGATTTAGGTAGGAAATAGAATAGCTTAATCTTAGTTAAGACACTGCTCTTTGAAAGTTTCAGGTACAATGGTTCCTGGTTGGGAGGAATTTCTTTATGTGGGTAGCTTTCTGGAAAAATTAATACCTCTCAATAGCTTTATCTACTGTGCATCACAAACAACATATTTGAGACAAGATTCCTCATTGGAAGATTATATTCTTCCTTCTACATCAATGGTAATAATATTGCGTAACAATTATTTTGAAAATATTTCAAATGTGTTAATTCACAAGTCTACCTGTATCATCACTAATTGTATACCTGAGATTTTAAAACTTTTGATTTTTGATGTCAGGGGGAATTGGCAGAAATGTCTACACTTTAAATTATATTTAAATGTGTGTGTAGTCAGAAGCAAATTCCAATGCATCCATCCTTCAACTTTGACTTACTAAAGCTTTGGCCAGTTGTTTGGTGTGGGGAGTTTCTAAGAGGTAGCTAACCATACAGAAAGATTAGTTTCATATGTGGTGAAGGAGAGGTGAAGGCAAGAGGGATGGAGTTCAACACGTCTAGTGGACTGGCTAAAGCATCTTCTCCTCACCCCACCCAGATTTTTCTTTTGTGATTTTGGTGTCATGGCTTCAAAAGAAGGGCAACTCATAATTACTAGAGTTGGATATGCAAAATAAAACCACATCAGCAAATCTGCCACTAAGAAATAGGCATAAAATAAAACCCGAGTGTTTCCGCTGTGGTGTTATTGCCTGATCCAGCCAGTAAGTGTCACCATGGACAGAAACACCAGAGCTTACACTTTGGAGAGGGAGGAAATGGACATGTGTTTCATTTATTTAAAACATGGTTACTCTTATAGGAAATTAAAGTGTAATTTTTTTGTTTTCATTATGGTGAGTCCACTAAATATTTTTGTGACATTTATGATAAATACTTTATTTTACTTATTCTGTTTTTATTACTCAAAGGTCTTTTTTGGGGGGAGGATATTGAATCCTTTAAAAAATGACCAAATCTAATGAAAATAAAACCAGACTGTCATAAAAATTGAGAGTAAAATAGATGTATCATTAGGGTTAAACCTCTGTTTCTTTTTCTTTCTTTTTCCTTTTCATACCTCTGATTGTCAATCCTGTGAATTGGATAGAAAGTTATTTCAGGATTGCATATTTGAATAAGTAGAAAGCTTTACAGAAGCTAAAGCTCCAATAACAAATGGTGTTTAAGTGCCCTCAGATTTTTCAAAGGTCCTGTAAATTGTGTTAGTGTTCTTCATAGCTGCTTCTGAAGGGTGAGCTGTCACGAACAGAACCGTCAGGACTGTGCATTTTATGTGCTGATGCTGGACAATTAGACAATTTTTAGGAAAGTCTCAAGAAATAAAGGTCTTTGCATGATTAATTTTTAAAAGGAAAGTCTAGTATTCATTTTCATTTAGATTGCCAGGTCTTCAAGTTAGGCATTGTATAGCGAATACATAAATCTCATGAAATGTATATTCTTTGAATTGTCCATAGTAACTATGTACATATCAGTGCACATTGATGAATTGGGTTTCTTTTTTGTTTCTTTGTTGGTACCAAGCCCAATATTTAGAGCAGTGACTTTCAACATTTTTCATCTCATGGTGCACATAAGCTAATTACTGATATTCTGCTATACACCAAAAATATATTACATTTTTTGCTGATCTGCTACACACCAAAAAACAGGTATAATTTTGATTCATTCACACCACATGGCCATTGTTCTGTTGGCTGTTGTCATTTTTTTTTGACAGTCTAAGGGAAAAGAGGTCAGTGCCCCGACTAAACAGTCAAATATTGCATGTTTTTAAAATTCTTTTGGCACACGAGTGTGCCTTGGCACACCGTTCGAAAATTTCTGATTTAGAGTAAATGCCTAACAAATATGGTGTGTGAGATTTGAAGATGTAGAATTTCATCTTCTGCCAAATTATGAACACTACTTCATATAACCAATCAATCAGCAAGTATTTGCTGCCTGCCCTGTTCTCAGTAGGCTTGCATTTCTGGTGTGTTCATTATTCTCTAATGATTTATTTTATTCTAAGATTTAGACTCTGAAATGGATAACAGGTAGACCTTTGGCCTTGCATCACAGTTACTTTGGAAAGGTCTCTTTCCTGTTATTGCAATGTGGGAGCTGTTTTTAAGAAGTCAGTTCTGACTCCTTCCTTCTGTTTCTCTGGGATTCTGTAGATTTTAGAGAGGTAAAAGCTTTCAGACTCTGAAGATTTTATGGATTCGATTTATAGTCAATTGTGGGTACTGCAGGTATGTTTGTATAGTATGTAAAATGTCGTAGCAAGAATAGTAACACATCACAAAACCTGTGAGATGGTCTCAGACTTCAAATAAACCTCTCAGAGAAGTTACTTGGAGTTATCAGAGGTGGAACAGATTTTGAACCAGGCGATGTCTCCTGCAGCAGTATGGCCGTATTTTGTCTCTTAGCTTTAAACTAATCTCAATATATAGTTTCCCAGTGATTTCTGCTTATTTAATATTTCTTTTCTTTTTTCCCCCTTCTTTCTTCTCTTTGGCAATTTTTAAGATGCTTGCAATTCATTACTTTTTGAAACTATAACTAATTTTTATAAATTATTGCATACTATGAATTTACTATTACCTAATAATTATATTTTATTATATAGCATACAAAGGAAAAATGTGTTCACAAGTCTACTCTTACACCAGTATTTGAAAACAAGAGTGAAACTGGGCATTCGGTGATGGGCCACTGACTTTAGAAGGCAAAGGTAACTGCGTTAGGAAAGTAAGGTGTCAATGAGTATGTCTTCAGTATGACAGTCAGTGAGCCTATGTGTACTTAGGGACAGTGGTCATTGACAATAGAATGGAATAATACAATAACTAAGAGGTGGGCTTAGAAACCAGGTTGACCCAAGTGGCATCTCATTAGCTGTTTCACTGTGGTGAAAGTGAAATGATAACTTTCACTCAGCGGGCAGAACTGAGAGTTCAGGAGGCAGAGCTAAGAACCCAGAGGGCGGAGCCAAGAATCACAGAGGATTATTCCCGGGTCTTCAAACCAAATACAGTTTTTCTGGCTGGATTTCAAAATTGCATGGATCTGGTGTATAATTTTTTAAGTTCCGTTTTCTCTCTTTTCAAATGGCAATGCCTATAGTTTATCTTATGTCTATCCTACCAGTGTATTTTGGGAGCAGACAGATTGTTTCGAGTCTCATAGATTTATAGATGGAGAGGAATTGTACCTCAGGATGATTACACCCAAAACCTCATTTATACCCGATTTGGATGATGAAATTTGGGGCTTTTGAACTGATAAGAATTTAGGCCAGATTTACACTTCAGGTTGATATCTAATGCGTTGAGACTTGTGGGGATTTGGATAGAATGAATGTGTTTTGCACGTGAGAAGGACAAGAATCTTTGGGGGTATAGGGACAGACTGTGGTAGGCTGAATAACAGTCCTCTAACTGTCCTCATACTGAATCCTTAGAACTTGTGAATATGTTGTGTTCTGTGGCAAAAGGGGTTGCTTGAAATTAAGGTGGTCAATCAGTTGATTTTAAACTATGGAGATTGTCCTGGAGTACCTGGGTGGGACCCACGTAATCACAGAATCCTTTAAAGATGGAGGAGGGAGGCAGAGGAGTCAGTGTCGTTGCGATGCAGTGTGGGAAAGACTGGATTTTCATTGTTGACTTTGACGTTGGAAGGCAGTCATGAGCCAGGGACTGTTGGCAGCCTCTAGAAGCTATAAAAAGCAAGAAAACTGATTTTATACTAGAACCTCCAGAAGGGATACAGCCCTACAGTCCCTTAGATTTTAGCTCAAATGAAAGTCATTTTGGACTTCTGATCTCCAGTACTGGAAGATAAGAAATTTATGTTGATTTAGCCATTAAGTTTGTGTTGATTTGTTATAGCAGCAATAGGCAACTAACATATATGTTGAACATTAACATTCATTTGTTTTGTAACTGAATTAAACTTTTTCTGGAGCCCTCCCTCAATGATTTATGAGAGTGTGTATTTATAGGGAAACTTGAACTAGCCAATTAAAGTCATCCTAGTTATTTGACACTCACGGTGGTTTCTTACATGCAAATCAGAGTCTTCACACTAAGTTCTGAGTCTTTAGGGGACTCTCGTCATCATTTAACTATACGCTGATGCCGAGAACAACTAGAGTATAATGAAGTGCTGGTCTTTTTAACTGTATTACTTTTTCAGAAATACAACCTTTCTCCCCCAAAAGGTTAATCCAGAGGTGGAAGGGAAGTGCTAGAGAGCATGGAAGCAATCTTGATGGGCTTTGGCAAGTAGTAACTTAGAATGGCATGGGTGAAGCGCACCCTGTTAATGGCTGAAGTGAAGGGCCTCTGCTTTCTTTGGTTTTACTGTTCCCCCACCTCCACCTCCCCAGCTCGTTCTACTCAGGGTGATCCCAGAGCGCATGCTGGCAGACACCTGTTCTCTATGCCATTCTTGTTACTATTTGCCCATGATTCAACACCTGCTAGTTAATAACTTAGGTATTTGACCTTAAGGCATTATGGTGTGATATTTCTTGTTGATTTTTCTTTAATTTATGAGATATTTATGGTACTGCTTCTGTGTGTAAGGATGGGACACACAGTATCATGGAGAAAGTAAGATGTCTACATACATTATTACAGGAGGTAAAACAGGAACCAAAATTTGGGATTTTATCTTAAAGGGTGAAACTAGAAACTATCAAAATCATATGCCCTAGTCTATATATGACGACATGTGGGTAATCACTTAACTATGAGCTAACTATGAAAAGAAATAGGGTAAAATCAAGTGCTGGGTATTTTTCTTTTGTTTCTTTCTGAAAAAAAAATCTGAGAACTCTCTCTTAACTCTTCAATATGAAATCATTCTGTTGTGAGGTATTTATAATTCTTGTCAAATTTTTAATTTTTCATGTTTAAAATTTATGTACCTGTGTCAGATTATCATACGTTAGTGTTTTTGTGTTTCATTTGAGCAGTTCTCTTACAATGATTTTATTGGCTTTATGAAAATTTCCATCTTTTGCTGTTTTAGTTTAAAATTTACATTGAAGAGTTAGATGCCAGTCTATGTAGAAATTCATTTTATAAGCAAATAGTTTGTTAGTGGATATTTTTTCATGGTGACTTTTGCTTCATTGTATAAATTTGTGTTCATTGAAACTCAACTATTGACCACTGTAATTAAAAAGAATTAGGGAGGGAGCTGATGGGGGGAAAAGGAGGAGCATGACTCTTCCCTTTCTCATTTGTCCAGCTGCTAGGACAGATGTACCTGGGCAGGTGTACTGAGTTGTTCTTGATGGCACTCTGCTAACAGTCTTCATTCTGGGGAAGGCATAGGGAAGCCCAGCAACCTGTCCCTACAAAGGTTGCTCTCTATAGCTGTAGACAACGGGGAAAATGATGGAGGTAATTAAGTTCATACTGATGTGCGGGAGTAATTAGGACTTGGGAACGAGACATCTTGTCTCATTCATTCACTGGTTGTGTGAACTTGATCTTGTTACGTGTCTCTGTTTCAGTTGAGATAATAACAGTATCAGTTCTTAGGGTCCATGTATAGATTACCTAAATGAAACTGTGCCTAAAACCGACTAATCATTTCATATATTTTAAGTATTGTTTTTATTCTGGAATTAGCTTAGTAGCAGGTCATGCTTGCTTGGATTTTTTAAGGGGCTTCCAGGGAGAAATGCTGGATTTTGTGGAGGAGCTAAGGTAAGGCAACTGGTGTGTGATGAAGGGAGGGCAGATGAAGGTAAACTGGAGTGGGGGGGGGACTGGCCCTGAAGCATCTTCTGTTCTATCTTTGCCATTTTGATTTTCTTGGGGAGAAAAGGATACATGGGTTTGTAGCAAAGGATGAGAGCAAATGGCAAATTTTGGAGAGGAAGGAGTGTCAGGTGCCCTTGTTGCACTACTGTTTCAGAAGTAAGGAGGAGCATAGAGAAAACCAACGAAAGAAAATTTGGAGTGTTGCTCCTCTGTAGTCACCCCAACACCTTACTTTTCAAGCATGTTAAAATTGAGCTTAGGTTTTGAGTATATGTTATTATGGCGAGAAACGTTAGAATTGTTTTTAGAAGATTTTATTTATTTATTTATTTTTAGAGAGGGGGAAGGGAGGGAGAAGGAGAGAGAAGCATCAGTGTGAGAGAGAAACATTGATCGGTTGCACACACCCCACATGGGGGCTGAACCTGCAACGCAGGCATGTGCCCCAACTGGGAGTGGAACTGGCGACCTTTTGCTTTGCAGGATGACACCCAACCAACTGAGCCACACTGGTCACGGTGAAAAGTTAGGAATTTTGAGCAACAAACAACACAGTTGTTTTACTTGTCTGGGCAATCTTGGAATTCTTTGGTAAGGTACTGGTTTGGTGCGTTGGTGAGAGCTGGTGGTGGAGAATAAGATTGCAGGGAACCTTGCACGGTGATTTAAGGGCCAGCGTAATGTTTGCAGAACTGTTAGGGTGGACCCTTGGGCCCTTTGTGAATTGGGCTCACTTTCCCTACATTTCCTGCTACCTCTTTGGTTCCTTTTCTTGAATATGTTGCTGGCATTGTTGTTTATTTCTGTAGTCCAATGACCCTCTGCCAGTTTTCATTCCAGTAGTCCCTGGGACTCTGGTTTTTAAGTGTCCTACGGTCTTGTCCCTCTACTGAGACTGTCAGTTCTCTAGGGAAAGGGTCATACTCTGTATTTCTCCTGGCAACCAGCAACTCCCTGCAGTTACCTTCTCTGGGTTAGTCTTCCTGAGTCTTTTTCCTGATGAACTTTCACATGTCATTCAGGACTCAGCTAAGTTGTCACTTTGACTACAAATCTTTTCTTTGGTGGAATTATTGTTGCTTTCACTGTGCTGTCTTAGTGTTCTGTATTAAAACAACCACCTCACTGTATTATGGCTAGTTGTTTACGAAAACCCTGACCACTTTTCTTTTTCTTGCTGTTACTTCTCTGGTCCAAGAAACAGCCATCCTTCATCTGGATAACTGCAGTCACCTCCTCAGCAGTCTTCCTGCTTATAGTCTTGCTTCCCTGCAGTCTATGTTCAATATAGTTGCAGAATCCTTTAAAGTATAATGTGTACGGAGTTACTGCTTTGTCCCAAGCACTCTCTGGTTCCCTGTTTCACTCAAAGTAAAAGTACTTATTAGGCCTTACAAGACCTATATGAACACTCCCACTCTCACTGCATTATTTTGTTTCTGGCCAAATCTGTCCTCTCTTCCTTGCTCACTTTGCTTTAACTCCTCTGGAATCTTCGCTATTCCTCAGACAGTCAAGGCGCTTTCCTGCCTCAGGGCTTTTGTTCTGATTGCTCATCCTGGAATGTTCTTCCCGAGCTATCTGTTTGTTTTCCTCCTTGCTTCCTTTGAATGTTTGCTCAAACATTAATTTCTTAATGAAGACTACTTTGACCACTGAGTAAAATTTCAGCTTGTCTCCTTCCCCATAATTATTCTTGATACCCCTTAATCTGATCTGTTAGTTTCCATAATATTATCATCTAGCATGCCTATTGATAACTTTATTACTTATCATGTAAATTCACTTATTTATTATTTGAATTGTTTATTGTCTATCTCTCCTGCTAGAAAGTAAGCTCCCTAAGGGCAGGGGTTTTTGAATGTTGTATTCACTGATAGGTAGCCTAAGTGTCTAGCAGGTAGTAAGGACTCCACAGGTATTTATCCCATGAATATACTTGTTTGCTGACCAGCTTGTCATCTCCTTGAGGCTTGGGACTCTGCCTTTTTCCTTCTTGTAGCCTTCTGGCCTCTCATGTGAATTTTTGTGGCACTGAATTGGGTCCATGTATTCATGGGAATCTGATTTTATTTTGTTGACATTATTATGGTTTATGTATATGTAACTTTAACAAAGACAGAAGAGCTCTTCTAAATCAAAATACCTGCTTTCTTCTCTAGCCATAAGAAGAAGCAGGAGGATTGAGAGGCTTGGGGAAAGGTAGTTCTGTTCAGCTTAGTGCTCTGAATTACCCTGAGAGGGCTCCTCTCCACCCGAAGATGTGGTGTGCCACAGAGGACGGCAGCAGCACACTGAAGAACCTGGACATCCCAAATGCTTCTCGACGACAAGAGCTTAACATTTTGAAGTATTGTGAATTCAGCATTTAGCAGAGATACTTATATTCATATGAAAGTACTGAGAAACATTTCAAGGGCAGCAAGGATTAATTTGGATCACTTAAGCTATGCTGTTTCTCCACAACGCAGATAAATGAGACAAATGAGTGGATCCAGAGGACAGCAACCAGGGGGCTGGAAGGTTTGGAAACCATGTCAGTTGAGGGATGGTTGATAGAGCTTAGAATTTTTAGCCTGGAGAATAAATGACAGCAGAGATGTGACCATTTTTTAAAAAAGATATTGGGAGGAAAGTCATGTATGGGAGTTATTGCTTTTGTTAATACTTTCTATCCCGTGATAGTCAGAGTGAATTTATTTAGGACACTTAATTTAATTCAAGCATCTTAGAAAAGCAGTGTGACTCTAAGCTTTGTGTTTTTGCCTTTCAAATGAAAACAGAGGGGTTTTTTACTACAAGAGAAGAAGCATCATCCCCCAAATGAAGGGGAGAAATGCTTTTAAATATCTCAGAGGTGGGATCATTGAATCCAAATTCAAGTCTAGAGAATCCAGATTTTGGCTTGTCTGGGGTAGGGTATTAGTTCACTTAATATCTTATTTTTTTCTGGGGAAAAAAAAACCCTCACAGAAATGACTTTACCAAATTCTTTAAACTTAACATTCAAGGATTAGAAATTGGGACTAATTTTAATTGACTTAATATTTCTAAGTCAATCTGGGGTGCCTTTACCATATTCCTTACCAATTTCTTCCTGAAGTTTATTGCTAATTTCCATGGTAAAAAATAATCCTGAAGAGATAAGACATTGTTTTCAGTTACACTTTTTGTAAGACTATCATGTTATGGATTAAAATGAAAAATTATTTGAAGGTGAAATGAATTGGATATAAGAACTTGAGGTGGAGTATGGACTTGCAGCATGGGAATTTGCAAGAAATGAGACCTGCAAAGGGGAAGAAAAGAATACAAAATGTATATTTATTTATTGCCACTCACCTTGAAGTGACTAAGACTCTGATGCAGAAGTCATTGTTAAGAAGGCTACAAAAATTTCATTATCCTTATCATAGATGCCTCTTTACAACCAAGCATCTCATAGTACGTTTTCATCCCTTCGCTGCTGTGGGTCCAATTTTTAATAATTGGCTGCATTTCCAGTGACAACAGTATAATTTAAATTGTTCTTTGATAACACACTTCCAAATTAGAATATGTTTCAGAGACTAATGGAAAAAAATGAATGTTCATTCCATGCATCACTGATTAAGCAGGAAACTGTCAAGTGGGAGAATCTACCTATTTAATGGATGATTACTTTTGGTTAGTTTGGTCAACAAATTAATAAAGTCAGAGGGCGAAGTTGGGAAAAGGCCAGATAGGCTGTGGAAACTTGTAGGCTCAGTCTTGTTTCTAAAACTTTCCAGGACTGATGTTAGTTACACAGGCATCGAGCAAGAAAAAGTCAGGGTTCTAAGTAAACACTATCCTAGCTGCCTGTGAAGAAACTAGGGGGAATGTTTAAGCTGTGGTCACTTGTGTGTAACAAAGTTTTTCTCATGGGAAGAACACAGAACAGAGGTACAAATGCAGATCCAGCTCATTTTAGATTTTTTGTAGTTCTTACATCAGCATGTAACAGATGCGCCCCACTGGGAGATATTGGAGGGCTCATTTTCTTTCCACGCTGTCTTAATAGAAGAAGTAGGCAAGGAAAATATAACTTGTTAAACAGTCTTTTAACAGTATATGTTGAGGTATGACTCCACAGAAGAAAATTTTCAATCATTAAGAGGAGATACAGAATTTCAGGGATAAGGCTCTCTAGTAAAAAAAGGTAAATTAAATGCTCTGCTGATATTGGTGATCGTTAGACAGTGAATACATTTCTATTTTAATGATTTAAATGGAGATGATTCATTGCAAAACAAATCTTTAAAAATAAAAGCAAAGACAATGGGAAATATTAAGTAAATGTTCTAAATTCTTGCTGCAGAAAGACTTGTTTTTAATTTGAGAAAGTAAATGGATCTACTTAAAAACAAAAGATAAATGTATTTCAGGGGCAAAAATCTGTCTTTGTGGCCTTGTAGGTGTTGAGGAAGAACAAAATAAGACGTAAGATGCCACAAAACAGATTCAGCTGTCACTGTCTGATGCGTGGAAAGACCTGGTGCTGCTGGCTCTGGGACTGGGTCTCGCTGGTGCAGACTGCTGCTGACGTTGAAACTGATTTAGGCCACTTTGCACATGGTGCATCGTCCCTCTGTAGGGGGGATGGGTTTACAATAGATGCTAGTCAGCTACTATTTCCTCCTCCAGATAGACCCATGAAGCTTTTTTTTCATTTTGATATTGAAAGCACTCTTGTCTTTATAGCTATAGTTTAAGTCTATCTATAGCTATAGCTGTAAATAAACAAATTACTGGTAAAAAGTGAAAATGACAGCAAAGTCATAAGCAGGATGCTAAAAAAGCTTGAAACAAAATAATTCCCAACTTTATCTATATTATTCTGTTTAGTATTACCAGGTTCTAATAGTGGTTGGTTATCTGTTTTTTTATATGTACCTATCTTATTATTGACATGCAATCATAAGCAAAGAATCCAGATTTGGACTAGTTTGAAGTTTTAGTTCATTCCATGTTATACTTTTATTCCAAAAGAAAATACGTGGAAGTGACTTTACCAAATCTCTTACTAAATTTTCCCTGAAGTTTACCATTAATTTTATTCATGAATGTGAATTCTTTACTCCTCTTGATTTATTGTAGTGGGTGATGGTGGGTGGGTGAGTTCAGAAGACTAGCCCAATCTGATATTCTTTACTATTTCGAGGACAGCAGTGCAATAACCAGGATTCTGGTATTCCTACTATAAACCATGTGTTTAGGTATCTCTTGTTGATTCTCTGAATAACAAAAAGAAATGTTGATAAAGTACTTCAAGAATATAATAAGGATAGCATTCTAACCTAATTTCTTTTCTAGTTATATAAATATATAGTATAATGTAGGTATTTTAAGTGTATGTTATGTAATATAATTAGAATCCCATATCCTGATAGGGCAAGAAGCAAATCATATTTTTCTTTTTCATCCAATCACTTCACCTGGATATGCCACTTTCCCCCTAAACTGCATTTTATCCTGAATGATCTCTTTGGCTGTTCTCTTTCACTGACGTCTACGTTACTGCTATTGTTGCTGCAGATTTATGCAGTCCTAGGGAGTGGGCTCCAGGTAATGGTTTGGCCAAGGCTTTGCTGCAAGTCCCATCATTTCAAGTTATTTATTCTTTTATTTGATGGAGCTCTTTGATTAATAGAGATATTTAATTTTGATAAAGTTCAATTTATAATTTTTTCTTTTACATTTACACATTTTGTGTCTTGTCTAAGAAATCTTATATCCATCTAATTTTTAAAACTCCTTAATTTGCAAGTTCCTTTTTTCCGACATGTAAATTCAACCAAAAGAAACTGACCTAAATTATCTTACCATTTTTAAAGCAAACTGCCACAAAATCATTGCTTACATGGGTCAGGGAAATAACATAAATGAATTCACTGCACCAGGTGTGAGATTATAAGGAGTAGTGAGGTCAGTGGCTAAATGGAAAGTGCAGGCTTCACTTAAAGCTGTTCAAATTCAGATTTACACGTCTGGAGTTGGATGGGCCCATTGGAGGTTGTGATCCCTGCCTTAAAGAGTTGTTGAAATAGATTCTTATTAAATGAGTTTTGTTAAGTGACTGCTGCCTAAAGCATGCACTTTTCTTGTCGTGAGAAGGAGTGATCAGTCTGTTGACCAAAAAAGCCCAGCTTCTCAGTCTGCATCTTCAGTTTTTTTCTAAAACGCCAATGATTCATGAGGAGAAGGGTATGGCTTTGGCGACTTCCTACCTAAAGGAGGAGCGCCCTCTGGCTCCTCTCCCCGCAGTGTGTTGTGTGGGTGTGCATGCGCATGTGCATATCGTCATTCATCTCTCTTCCGCTCTCTAGGGAGCTGTCCTGGCCCACCTGGTGCAACTCGTTGCTGAAATCTGTGCTGCGGTGGTTTGTACACTGCCCTTTTAGTTAGCTTGGTCAGAGCCCACCGGGACTGGTTCACTGCCTTGTCTTAGATCTCAAGCCTCTTGAGGTCTGGCTCCAGCTTCCGTTTGATTCTGGCCTGGGTGGCCGGCACCTCTGCATCTCTGTGAAGCCACCTCACTGGTCTTCTGCTATGCTCTCTGCAAGGTCCCTAAACAGACCGTGGAAAAAAATAAACGTCAAGATATCCCTCTTCCGTACCCCAGTGCACTTCTGAGCTTACTTTGATGCAGCTATGCCCCAATCTGATACAGGGCATCTCCAAAAGCCATTATCTTCTCAAGTTCAAAGGGAAGTGGTCAAAAGCCCTTTGCTGTCTTTGATACCCTCTCCTATTTAATGCAACTCCCTGTCTCCAGGCTGAAGTCCCAAGAGAGGAAAATCTTTCTTCTTTGCTCCTCTTTTTATTTTCTTCACAAAACTTTACAATCTTGGAAGGAGTATTTATTAATTTTAATTGTGTTTAATTAGTAGAAATCTTCTCTCTTCTGCTCCTGTGCTGTCATTGGCAGAAGGGGTATATTTAATACACTACTAAGAAACTTTATGAGCCACATTTAAAAAGCTTGGCTATTGGTACATACACTTAAGAACCTGAGAAACTTATAAAATCCTCCCTGGAGATAGTAGCAAGCTTGCAAGGTTACAGTCTTTCTGCAAAATCCTATTTTTGGATTAAAGATGTTGAATATTAGTTAGGCTTTTTTTTGTATTCCTTCTGTACTGAGCCAAAATCTTCCTCTTAGGCAGAAGGATGCTTAGGCTAGCTAAGAGGAATGCATTAGAAAGGCACATTATTAATTTATAAAATATTATCCTTGTTACATGTAGGAAAATAGACATGAGTCCACTGTGTTAAATCTTCTGCACTAGTCTCAGTGGAGTTAAACAATGAATAGTAATAGGATATATGATCATTGTACTTAAGGAATACGTACCTTAGCTTGGAAGATAGGATTAATAGAAGTAAAATACTCATATAAATAAGATGATAATCTAATACACTTCATAAGAATGAAGATTCATATATTCCATTCTTTACCGTGTTTGTATTCTTACTATACCAGTGAGCTTGATGAGATGAATTACTGCCCTGCCAATGGTAATGATGGTGCCAGTGGTGACTCTATAGGTGAGTCCCTAGCCCGTTACTGCGGTCCTCTTTCTCTCCTGACCTGTCGGCCCTGGAGTTATCAGAAGCATAGGATGTGAGTTCCAGCATCAGGCATTGTATATATGGGGGAACATTTTGCCTGGTGATAATCAGCCTCTCCTTCTTCTTCTCCCACAAGATATTCTGAGATTAAAAAGCTACCTTCAAAAGGCCTGTGGCTTCAGAACATTATTGTTTGTGAAGTGTCAGAATGCCATGGTAGACAGATGAGTTGTTTTCAATTTTGGAAAGAGGTATAATTGAAAAACCCCAAAGTAACATTTGTATGTCATACATATAGAGGTCAAATGGAAAAATGAAGGATCATTTGGGCAACTTAAAAATTATTGACCTGAAAAAAACCTAGAAAATAGATGTTACAGGATTTATTTTGCATCAATCATCTTAAGTGGGTTCTGTTGCTTACAATAAAATGTCATAATGCTTTGGCATATTTTCTGAAAGGGGAGAATGTGGAAGAAAAATTAGATAATTTTTTTTTACCTAGAATCTGGGCTACTCAACTGTTGCAGCAGCTTAAAATGCAAGAGATCGCAGCAGGAACAATATGACATGACAAATGATAATGGTTCCTGAGGAATGGTGCTGATCAATACTGCTCAATGAGCCATAAACTGAGGACTCTCTTGGTGGGGTTGATATGATTAGACCACCGTGGCACTAAAGACGCCATTCCCATCTGTGGTATTGAGACTCTTCGTAAGAACGGAATGTCCGTGTTGGTGCCGACACTGTAGGCTCCCTGGCAGTGCTGGAGTTTTTCATTAAGATCAATGCATCGTTAACTATGATGGCTCCAAAGGAACTTTTGTGGTCTTTGGGGGTCAATAATCTTTAAATAAATACTTGCATAACAAACTACAGATGTTATGAGAGTACTTTTCTAGACATCTGGCCTATAAGTTATCTCTTAAAAGACCTTAAACTGTGTATATGGCTAAGTCAGTAACTTCAAGGGATCCAGTCCAATCGGTAGTCCATATGGCTATTAGTGCTCTTGGTGCAAATGTTCCAAGTCCATTTATATTATATTAGCATTTTTATACATTAAGAATCAGCACTGCCATAGCTTGGAGCTTAAGTCAGTTTTCTAAAGTCTTGCATTTTAAAAGCCTTCAGGATTAAAACCCTTGACACAGAGACTAACCAAGGCAGTCAAAGGAAAAGTTCATCTGGGCTGAAAGACTTTCCCTGGAAATGGAAGCAAATTGAATTTTGAATGCTTCCTACTCAATTAATGATGTATTTAAAGTTTTAAATTGGATTTTAAAATTGAGTAGACATATTTGTGTTCAGCTTTAATTTTTTTGATGTTCTAATTTATATATAGTGCAATGCACAGGCACTAATTATAACATAATGAGTCTGACAAATATGTGTACCTATGCATCCCATATGTCATCGCTCCAGGTACTCCAGCTTTTCTTGTATGGAAATAGTGCCAAGCATCTTGTACCTTTTTCCAGGTGCTGCCCCACTTTGAGGAAACTCTGATTTCTATAACCATAGCTTGGTTTGGTTATGTTTTAAGTGCTTCATATAAATGGAACAGTATGTAGTTTCTTGTGTTTAAATTCCTTTGTTCAGCATCGTGTTTTCAAAATTCATCCATGTTGTACATCTGAAATTTGCCCCTTTTTATTTCTGAGTGATATTACATTGTATAAACATATCCTATCTTATTTTTCCATTCTTTTGTTGATAGATATTGGGTTGTTTCTCATTTTGGGCTATTATGATTAAAGCTGCTATGAAAATTTCTACAAATTATTTTTGTACATATGTTTCTGTATATGTTAGTAAATAATCAGGAGGGGATCGCTGGCTCATTGGGTAGGTGTGTGTTTAACTTAATAAGACACTTTTAAGCTGTTTCCTAAGCATTTGTGCCATTTTGTATTTCTAGCAGCAATGTCTGAGTGTCCCAGTTGCTCGATGTTTTCTCAACACTTGGCGTTGTGAGGGTGTTGTTAATTTGTAGCTATTCTAATGAGTTTTCTTTTCTGATAGGCAGTTACTTTACTGGAGGATCATCATTATTCTGCGAGGGCTTGGTTTTAGGACTTTTTAAGGTAGCCATTATTCCAGAGCTAGAGTGGTTCCACTCCTCAAGCGTGGCTTCTCTGGGCTTGAGTGCTCTTGAGTTCAAAGAGGTCTCTCCACTTTGCATGGTCATCATTCAGTGGCTCCCAGAACTGTGTGACCTACAAAATCTCTAGGAGCTCTTCTCTGCCAATCTCTTAGACTCTTATTTACTGACTATAGAGCTTAGCAATTAGCCGAACTTGGAAATTCCCAGGAGTCTTGGGATCCCTGTGCAGATCCCTGGGGCTCTTCCTCTGCACACCTCTGCAGAAGACTAATGCTTTCTCTTCAAACTCCAGCTACTTCTCTGTGCCCCAGGTCTCAAGTGCACCCAGGCAGACAGCTGGGGTTCTCTCCAGGATCTTAACCCTGTGCTCTCTGCCATCTGATGACTAAGCAGAATTGCTTTCTCAGTTTTTGTCAGTTTTATAGTTATGTATAGTACAGGGTGAGTCTGATCCCTGTGGCTGCATTAGGGCGGGGACAGGAAGCCTGTGCTGTCTTTTGGAAAGAAAGATGTAAATAGTGTTAGCAGTCAATTAGATTCTTGAAGATATGTAATATTTAAGGATTTGATTTATAGAAAGTTGAGACAGGTACCTGATGTAGAAGTGAGGAATGTGATAAGGACCGTGGGGTACACTTACAGAAGTTCAATCAGGGAGAGTGCAGTAATTTTGAAATATCATGATTGTCATAATATGAAGTCTGACAATTTCTGTTCTCTTCTGTCCATTGTACTTTCAGCTACTAGATTTCTGAGGCATTGCCCAGTGCACAAGTGTTCACTGGTCTATCTGTTTTAAACTTCTGAATTTTAATGAAATTATTATGGTTTTCCCCTAATAGGATGTTATGCCTGCTGGAAATCACTACTGCGGAATATGAAAAATCTTGAGCTTGGGTGTTTGACTGCCCCTAGTATTTTGCAAGAGTCCTTATCTTCTGAAGTTCAGACATGTAAACAACCATTTTAGAAAGACAATTTCAGCATTTTATATTACATCTCTTTTCCATGTGATTGACCCATTCCTGCCTTGGGGAGAAAAGGAGAGAGAACGAATTGCTACATTTTCCTGTAGCACCTTTGACTTACTAATAGTACAATTTGTTTTAAGATAGAGATCTATAAAAAAGTGGTTGAAATTTCTATTGGTCAGGGAACCTCTATGCTTCATTGTTTACTTAGGGTTTGTTAAAGGCACATACAGTATTTGCCATTTAGAAAGAAAAATAGAGCCTTGCTTAGGAAAGTACATTTCAACATTAAAGCAGTACATAGGCATTTTGAAACTACTCTGGGTCAGTTTTGATTTTGATCGTTTGGATATGGAGAGAAATTAACTACTTTACAGGCACAGCATATGCAAAGATATGGTGAGTTCAAGACCTTGGTGCTTGGAATGTGCACGAGGTTTGGTGTGGAAGGGATGCAGAGCACACGTTGGAAAGTGGCTCAGGGTGAGGCGAAAGAGTAGCGGCAACAAGACAACACTGAATTCTGAGAATTAGAACCGAAACTCAACCTGTGGCATCTGTTTTGCCAGTGTGTGCCACTGGGGCTGAGAGAACCAGGGTTCAGTAATGCAGCCAAGCGCAGCAGCTGCCAAAGCAATCCAAAGCTGTGTCTCCAGGTGGCAGGCCAATAGTGTTATCATGGGTGAGGAGAGCAGAATTATTATGGTCTTTTTCAGTACAGTCATTATGAGAACTTTTTACCATGATCACAGCCTTGACTGCAAATGAATGATAGTCCTCAAGTGAAAATTTCACTGAGTCAATTGTGTTAAAAGTTTGAAAGAAAATTCTTTCATAGAGTTAAGAGCTTTGAATTAGATTATTACAAGTACATATTTCATCTTAATTTTTCTGCATAGAACTGGAGGGCCTTTTTGGACAGTACTTTGTTTTAATATTATTCAAATATTGATACTATCTTAGGATAGTGCAAGATTTTCTTGGTTTTATATTCTAATGCTTATGTTATTAATTGTTGTAAAGATAAATTTTATGGATGCTTAAAGCATTGATATCAATCATTGTTACAAATAATTCTTTCTTAATGACTTATGTTGCATATCATTTGTGTATAATAGATCATCTCAGTTTTCTTCTTGTATAATTTTCTTTTTCATTACTATCACCATTGTAAGTAACATGAAACATAAACACAGACTGGTTTTTGAAATAATGATTATAGTGCCTTAATTTTCTTTAAAATTTTAGTTTGTGATTACCGAAGTTACCAAAGGCACATAAATATTCCACAGAAGCATAATTAGTACAAGGATAGAGAATAATCCTTCACAGATGGTGTAAAAGAATGAGATAAAAATTTTACAGAGATCCTAATGAGAACAGGAAGTGGTGCAATACAAACTCACACACGTTGCACAGATTGAAGAGTGCGTGGGAGGTGCGGGCGAGGCACAAAATTAAACCCCTCGGCACACTCTGAGCATTGCCATCTTGCAGTCGTCAGGGCCTCCTCCTTCTCAGATGTTGAAGCTCTATTCCCAGGCCAGCAGGAAAGCATTTCATAGTTCAGCGTTCCCGCCTCGCTGATGAACTCATTTACAATTATGGCTATTAAAAGCTGTAGATGTGCATGTTGAGAGGACTGTTTATATCCATCTCTATTGAAGTGTTCTATTCCTCCTGCAGCCTTTCTGTCACTCGTAATGTAACAAAAATGTAAGTATTTTAGTTCTGCTAGAAGATCTGTGGACATGTCCTGTTATCTGGCATTGAGGTTTGCCTGTTTATCTATTGACCCTTATTTATTTATTTGTTTATTCACACACACCAATTTATTCATACATGTCAATTTGGATTTTTTGAACAGCAAAGTATGTGTGTGTACATGCACGTGTGAGAGAGATAGGTAGATATTAATTGGACACTTATTGGGCACTTACACATACACACATATCTCCTGACAATGAGCCTGTGTGCTGTTATCATTCCCGTCTTTACAGGTGGCAGCCAGGGAACCGAGGCCCAGAGAGGCTAAATAACTTGTTTAAGCTAGAAAATGATGGACACGGCATGGAAACCCAGTATACGTTGACTCCAGAGTGCACGCACTTATTCAAAAATGCTTATTCAAAATGTAGATATATTTGTGCACTGAGGATGGGTGTTTAGAACTTGTATGTTACCTATGTAATTCATATGGGTGTTACGTACAAAAACCAGTTTTCACAACTGTTCCTCATGGGTAGTTGCTGCTTTTTCAATACAGTCAACAACAGAAGTGCTTTTACTAACCTTTCAAGGTATCTGTCCTCTGCTGAAAATTTCAGACATCCTTTCTGTCCTTCAGGGTACACAGTGATACCAAACTCTGGGACCATATTTCTCAGTGGGTTTTAGTACAGTACCTTTAATAAGGGATATTTTCATGCTGCATCTTCTAAATATTAAGGACAGGTAGCAGGATTTGGAAATGAATCTCTAGACTTCAGTCTCTAGATAAATTTAAACAATGAGAGAGAGAAGCTCTATAGGCCGTGATTTGCTGGTGTTGTTTGTAGAGAGTCTCGGTTCTGCCAAGTGCAGCTGCATCACTGCGGTAATTGGGTAGCCCCTGTGCAGGCTTCAGATAGGCCGTTGGTCCTTGGAGCTCATGTCTTTAGGAAACTATTTTCCAGTGATTCATGCTCCTACTTTAAGATGACTTTAGGACACTATAATAAGACTGGCACAGTGATGTGGACACCAGCCATTAGGGATGAATTAAAACATGCACACAGACTACCGAGTCCGGTGGAGGAAACAGGACGACAGCATGGCTTTTCTCTCAAGATGAGCAAAAGCCGTGGCCTCCGCCATGACAGGCCTTTATTCTATATCTTTCTCCTCACATTACAAGATGGTTCTCACTCACCAAGCCCTGGTTACAACAAAGGAGCCAATGCCCCTCATTACATCACAGAAGAAGGATATTAGCAAATGAAAGGCATAAGTAGTTGAGCTGGTCACACTGGTCCCTGCAAGGTTCAGCATGGATTTTAGGAAGTTACAGTAAGCACTTGCAGGGTGAGGGAGTTTT